>NQII01005577.1:109633-125624 GCA_002778355.1 Clitarchus hookeri
TACAATCCTAGGTTAGTTTAAAAACGTAAAATTGTGATTCACCCATCGTGGAGTTAGGTTCTGTTAGGTTAGGTGGGTATATGTTAGGAAATTCGTTGTACGTTAATGCCCCTAGTATATTCGTGTTCTACGTTATTAGTAGAGTCGAAATATACCACTTTCTGGAGTTTTTTTTATTATTTTCAGAAAAGCCCCTAAACTAGATAATTACCACTTTTTGATGATGTGGGTGCAGGCTTTAACGAACCGACTCCTCATTCTCACCTAAAGCTCCAAGTGGTATTTCCCAACCAACTGAAACGGTAATTATTAAGTTTAAGGGCTTTTCTGTAAAAAAAAAAAAAAATCCCGGAAGATGGTATATTTCCACTCTACTAATGATGCAGAACACNCGGTAATTATTAAGTTTAAGGGCTTTTCTGTAAAAAAAAAAAAAAATCCCGGAAGATGGTATATTTCCACTCTACTAATGATGCAGAACACGAATATACAAGGAGCATGGACATACGACTAATTTCTTAATATGTGCCCATGTAACAAAACAGAACCTCACCCCACAATGGGTGAATCACTATTTTACATTTTTAAACTAACCTAGGTTGTAGGGTTTGAAACTAACCTAGGGTTTTAGGTTTTTAAACAAAAATAGAATTTTAGGGTTTTTAATTAACCTACGATTTTAGGGTTTTACACTAACGTATGATTGTGGGCATTTTACACTAAACTACGAATTTAGGATTTTAGGGATTTAAAGGATGTTACCCGGACGCTTACCAANAAAAAAAAAAAAATCCCGGAAGATGGTATATTTCCACTTTACTAATGATGCAGAACACGAATATACAAGGGGCATGGACATACGACTAATTTCTTAATATGTGCCCATATAACAAAACAGAACCTCACCCCACAATGGGTGAATCACTATTTTACATTTTTAAACTAACCTAGGATTGTAGGGTTTGAAACTAACCTAGGGTTTTAGGTTTTTAAACAAAAATAGAATTTTAGGGTTTTTAACTAGCCTACGATTTTAGGATTTTACACTAACGTAGGNGGGTTTTACACTAACGTATGATTGTGGGCATTTTACACTAAACTACGAATTTAGGATTTTAGGGATTTAAAGGATGTTACCCGGACGCTTACCAATTTGCATATTATCAGGGACTAGACGGAATTCATGTTTCACCTTCAATTTACTGGCAAAATAATGTGTATGCACCACTTTCTCCTGCCACTAAGTAATTATATGCACCATCAACATAAGTGAGTATACAATAATGTCACTGTGACTATTAAATAATGTAATTTTCCAGCCCAACTTTTGTTACAAAATATAGCTGCAAAACTTTTATTTCATGCAAAAATCTACATCACTCTGCTCCCTGAAGTGCTAATGTTAGTAAGTACATAGGGCCGCACCGATTTACCAGCTTTACGTTCCTCCCCCCCCCCTTTTTTTCCCCACAAATTATTGCACACATTTTCATGTACTATTTGGTATAATAAATGAAGCAGGTAAATTGGTGTAGCCCTCTATGCTCCTTATTGCTCACACTCCAGGTGCAGATATTTGCATGAATTCACAGTAATATAGCCATTTTTAATTTGTGAAAATTTTTTTATTCATTTGCATTTTTTTTTGTGTTTTATTTATGGCAATTATTCAGAGTAGCTGCTTTTCTGAAGGAAATGCCCTAGACCCTCAAAAATATCATAAATGGGTTCTGCAGAGCTTACCTTGTTTATATTCACGAGGGCGTAATGGTAAAATAAGTAGAACATACTTAANTATGCTCCTTATTGCTCACACTCCAGGTGCAGATATTTGCATGAATTCACAGTAATATAGCCATTTTTAATTTGTAAAAATTTTTTTATTCATTTGCATTTTTTTTTTGTGTTTTATTTATGGCAATTATTCAGAGTAGCTGCTTTTCTGAAGGAAACGCCCTAGACCCTCAAAAATAGCATAAATGGGTTCTGCAGAGCTTACCTTGTTTATATTCACGAGGGCGTAATGGTAAAATAAGTAGAACATACTTAANCATAAATGGGTTCTGCAGAGCTTACCTTGTTTATATTCACGAGGGCGTAATGGTAAAATAAGTAGAACATACTTAATAAAATAGATAAAGGTACGAGCAGTTCGTCCATTTTGTTTACGTCGGACGCCATAATGTTTGGTGGAGTAATGCATTAGTAACGTAGACAAATGTGCATCTTGCAGTCACCTTATTGGCTGGGGATGTGTAGACGTCACCGTATGTTAGTTGCAGTTTAGATTCGAGGCAGTGCAGTTCGTGACGAGTGGTGTGTGTGTTGGGCACGTCCTAATCCGACTGTGCGAAGGTTTGTGATTTACAAATGGAGGGTGCAAGAACGAGTGCTTCTGTGTGTATTATTCGGCTATGTGGAGTGTTACTTGGACGTTTTAGTAGATTATGGTGTTTTGTTGAGTGAGGTAAGGTGCACGACAGTTGAATTGGCTGAGGACAGTGGAATTGTACCCGCTGCCTACCTAGGTGAGTTAATTCATATACTTCCAGTGTGTTTTACTGTTACTTTTAAACTCTAAAATCCTAGATTAGACTAAAATCATAGGTTAGATTAAAACCCTAGGTTAGATTAAAACCCTACAACCTTAGGTTAGATTAAAACCCTACTACCCTAGGTTAGCTTAAAAATGTAAAATAGTGATTCGCTCATCGTGGGGTTAGGTTCAGTTAGGTTAGGTGGGCACATATTACGAAATTNATAGTGATTCGCTCATCGTGGGGTTAGGTTCAGTTAGGTTAGGTGGGCACATATTACGAAATTGGGTGGACAAATATTAAATTGAGGTGTTTTTGTTTTTTTAGGGTATAGTGATTTTACCCACAATTTTCCTGATCATCGTAGTCCTCCCACTATCGNTGAGGTGTTTTTGTTTTTTTAGGGTATAGTGATTTTACCCACAATTTTCCTGATCATCGTAGTCCTCCCACTATCATATTTGAGGTTTGTATTGCTAATACGTTAATGCCCCTAGTATATTCGTTTTCTGCGTAATTGGTAGTGTGGAAATATACCACTTTCCGGGTTTTTTTTTATACAGAAAAGCCCTGGTAAATATTAAGTTTAGGGGCTTTTCTGAAAAAAAAAAACAAAAAAAAATTCAAAATTATTATACATTTCTACTCTACTAATCACGTAGAACACGAACATACTAGGGGAATTAACTTCCGACTAATTTCGTAATTATGTGCCCATCTAACCTAACAGAACCTAACCCCACGATGGGTGAATCACTATTTTACATTTTTAAACTAACCTAGGATTGTTGGGTTTTACACTAACCTAGGATTGTAGGGTTTAACACTAACCTAGGCTTTTTGGATTTTACACTAACCTAGGATTGTAGGGTTTTACACTAACCGACGATGTTTGGGTTTTACACTAAACTACGAATGTAGGCTTGTAGGGATTTAAAGGAACCGTAAAACACACCAAAATAAAATAAATTGACTCACTTAGGTAGGGGGCTGGCATAATTCCTCTGATGTTAATAGATGTAAACAAACATATTTCGCAAGTTTTTTTTATTTGTTCAACTTATTTTAACATTATGCCCTCTTGAATATGAACAAGGTAAGCTGTACAGAACCCATTAATGCAACTTTTGTTGGCGTAGGACATTTCGTTCAGAATCGTTAACAAACTGGTTATACTGCTCATTTCGCAATTTTGTTCAATTTTTAAAAATATGTTTCACTTATTTTAAAGCTACGCCCCTAGTAGATTCGTGTTCTACGTGATTAGTAGAGTAGAAACATATCATAATTTTGAATTTTTTTTGTGTTTTTCAGAAAAACCCCTAAACTTAATAATTATTGAAATAATGATTATGTTCAAAATATACAGATGAATATTTTAATGTCCTTTTTCTTCACATAGAGAGTTCCATGCCTAACCCCTAATGGAATGGCAAAGGTTGGTGTGCAGTAGTACAATCTCGCATTTGCTTGGTATCTGTACAAGCCTAATATAGCGCCCAGTTCACTTTTTAAAAAGTTGGTACCTATGTTTTTTTGCTGGTTTGTTTGAATTTGACTAGTTTTTTAAGGAAGAAATTAATATATCCATGCATTCCCTTAGTTTGAAATTTAACAGTAACACACCGATGTCACCCACGTACTTATGAAGAGGTTGAAACTAGTGACGGGCATTTGACAAGTTAATTACTGTAAAAGGGAGATACTAAAACGCTTAAACACCATCTTAGAAATTTGTAATTGCAAATTAATTTTATTCTGTAAATGACTAATTTATGACTTGATATGCTTTTAATTAAATTGATAATATTTAATAACTGTAATGAAATGCTCATTGCATATGTATGAAATATCTGTATTTTTATCACAATTGTATTTGTATTATTCATTGAGTAATTTCTGTTACTTGTTAAGTCATTAATTAATATTTTAATTGATACTGTTTACTAAAATGTACTAATTGTATTTATGTATTTGTTATTGTGTATTTAATGTGTAAATTTGTCGGAGCTATGTTGACTTAGATCTAATAATATATTATGTTGAGATGTATTCCATATCCTGGAGCTAATGGCTCCTAGGCAGAATCGTTCGAAACTACTAAAAAATATAAATAAAAAAAACAAATTCGAACACTTGATGGATTTAGGTTTCCAAACGCAACGGCGGCGGCCTCGTACGCGAAATATAAAATTCACACCGAATTGTAAAAAGCATTCTATGCTGGACGCACATAGATTATAATATTTACCTGGTATTGGTAACTGAAGTCAGTACTAATGAAATTAACACAACAATTGCATATAACTTGATCAACGTTTATAACAAAGCGATTACAGAAGACATGAGTACCTTATACAACAAACGTCAGCCCAGCCGCACAGAAAATCAACTTTGATAATCATGACATGAATTAAACATTTACGCAGATTGTCACAATACTGTATAATATCGATCATAACCTCGAAGTTGCAAAGTTTTGCGATGCGAGACAATCGATATAAAAAGATTGTTCAAAGAGAGAATAATAAATACCAAGGATGTTATTTTATTTATAGCTGACCCGACAGTCGTTGCCCTGTCAATTTATGCAAAAATAGATATCGATAGAAGATAGATAGAGAGATTATTTTAATCAGGATTTAATGTTGAGACCAGGTTACATAGCACTCATATTTTAATATTACAAACATTTACAAAAATTAACTAATGCGTTCATTGCAGCGCTTGGTGATAAACGATATTGTTTGTATTTCCGTTCGGAGAAAAAACGAATAGCACCGATGGTTTACTTACTCTCGAGCACGCCACGTACAACTGCCCATGGGAAAAACATGGCAATTCAAGGTTTATTCCACACACTTCCAACGATTGGCCTTGCGATTTATTAATCGTAATTGCGAATGCAAGGCGAACAGGAAACTGGACCCGCTTAAATTGAAACGGTAAATCGGTTGGAATCAGTGGTATTCTTGGTATCAGAACATCCTCGCCTTTGAACTTTCCTATGATTATCGTTGCTTCAATCACATTGTTCATCAGCTTCTTAACAGCGAGTCTTGTTCCATTACATAGTTTCGGTTGGTTCAGGTTGCGTAACATGATTATCACCGAGACGACCTTGAGCTGCAAATTGTGCGGCGGCATTCCTGGCAAATCCAATGAATTCAGAAATTCAATTTGATAATTGACGACTTCATCTGGATCGGTAATTGAATCGATCGACTTAAATGAATTCAGTTGGCCTGCGATTTGACTTCGAATGTTTATGTTCAAAATGTATACGTCCTTATTTTTCGCTGCCAAAATAGCTCGTTCACTCAACCAAATATGGTTTTTGTAATTGGCACCAATATTCGGGAACACTTTCATGATCAATTCCTCGTTCGACTTTGTGAATTGACAAAAATTAGATGGAAACAAAATATTACCAGTGGAAGCGTCAATCAAAATTTTTCCGTTGCCAATGTCTAATAATTTTCTGGAAAACACTTCCGCCGATTCGTCATTTTGTAACGCGACTCGCATATTCGTTGTTAATTTGAGAATTTCCATGTATCTCCACAAATACGATGACTTTAAGCCAGCGTTAATTTCATCAGCAACTGTTGGTCTTGGAATGACTGGCAGCGTTTGCCGAAAATCGCCGGCCAGCAGAATCATCGTACCTCCAAAGAGGTCCTGATTATTGCGCAAATCTTTCAATGTTCGATCGAGTGCCTCCAATGCTCGTTTTTGCACCATCGTACATTCATCCCAAATTATTATTTTGCTAATCTGTAGTACTTTCGCCATTGCTGAATTTTTGGCAATGTTGCACGTCGATTCATCTATCTCAGGGCTTCCCAAACTTATTTTGACTGTGACGCCCTTGGGAGTTTGCCATTTATTTGCGAACCCCACCCTCTTTGGCCAAAAGGGAGCCTACCAGTGTGATCAAAAAACTCCAAAATACATTTATATTTTTTATTAGAAACTAAGAACAAAAACATAAGACCTTACAGATAAATAAAAATAAATATTTATTTTACTTTCTTGGCTAGCTACTAATGAGAAGGATGTGCTTGCTTTTCTGGGCATAGCTTCTCAAAACGGGGCTGAAGTTTGGAAATTGCCACTCTCATCTTTTTCTCTACATTTATTTGCGACCTGTACTTGTTTTTTTATTACTGCAACTGCAGAAAAGCCTGTTTCGCACAAGTACGATGTCGCAAATGGTAATAGAACCCTCAATGCTGCAGTACTGATGTCAAGATATTCGTGAGAAACTGAGCTCCAAAATTCAAGCAGTTTGTCTTTGTCGAATTGGAGCTTTAGACTGGAGTCACAGGACAATTATATTAATTGTTCTTCTTCCTCTGTCGAAAGTGTTGATAGTGAGGTCGATTGGAAAGGGTTTCTAACCCAGTCATATTGCTCCAGATTTTTGGGGAAATATTTTACAAAATGTTTGCTTGATAATGACAAGTGTTGTGTAAATATAAATTTTAAAGGGGGATCGAGAATTTGAATCGATTTTTCTNATGTTTGCTTGATAATGACAAGTGTTGTGTAAATATAAATTTTAAAGGGGGATCGAGAATTTGAATCGATTTTTCTTGTAGAATGTCTTGTAAAGCAAGGAAACAGTCTGTATTTACTTGATATTCTTCTAATTTTCTTTTCCACTACAGCAACTTCTTTTGAAACCCAGTTATTTTATCTGCCAGTTGCAGTATGTGAGTTTCGTTTATCTGCAAGGACTTATTACGATAATTTAATTTTTTTTATATGTCGCAGAGATATGCCAATTTTATCATAAACTCTGTATTAATAAATTTTTGCGCAACATTGTGTGATTCTGTCTGTAAATAAGTGTAAAACTCATTTCGTAATTCGTATACATGTGCGAGTACATTGTCTTTGGACAACCAACGAGAGTTGCAATAATAAATTAAAGAGGTATGCTTGACACCCAATTCTTCACAAAGCTTATGGAAAAATCTTGCTTTCACAGGTCGTGTTTTAATGTAGTTCACCNTGAGGTGTTTTTGTTTTTTTAGGGTATAGTGATTTTACCCACAATTTTCCTGATCATCGTAGTCCTCCCACTATCGTATTTGAGGTTTGTATTGCTAATACGTTAATGCCCCTAGTATATTCGTTTTCTGCGTAATTGGTAGTGTGGAAATATACCACTTTCCGGGTTTTTTTTTTATACAGAAAAGCCCCGGTAAATATTAAGTTTAGGGGCTTTTCTGAAAAAAAAAAAACAAAAAAAATTCAAAATTATTATACATTTTTACTCTACTAATCACGTAGAACACGAACATACTAGGGGCATTAACGTCCGACTAATTTCGTAATTATGTGTCCATCTAACCTAACAGAACCTAACCCCACGATGGGTGAATCACTATTTTACATTTTTAAACTAACCTAGGATTGTTGGGTTTTACACTAACCTAGGATTGTAGGGTTTAACACTAACCTAGGATTTCTGGATTTTACACTAACCGACGATGTTTGGGTTTTACACTAAACTACAAATGTAGGCTTGTAGGGATTTAAAGGAACCGTAAAACACACCAAAATAAAATTAATTGACTCACTTAGGTAGGGGGCTGGCATAATTCCTCTGATGTTAATAGATGTAAACAAACATATTTCGCAAGTTTTTTTTATATGTTCAACTTATTTTAACATTATGCCCTCTTGAATATGAACAAGGTAAGCTGTACAGAACCCATTAATGCAACTTTTGTTGGTGTAGGACATTTCGTTCAGAATCGTTAACAAACTGGTTATACTGCTCATTTCGCAATTTTGTTCAATTTTTAAAAATATGTTTCACTTATTTTAAAGCTACGCCCCTAGTAGATTCGTGTTCTACGTGATTAGTAAAGTAGAAATATATCATAATTTTGAATTTTTTTTGTGTTTTTCAGAAAAACCCCTAAACTTAATAATTATTGAAATAATGATTATGTTCAAAATATACAGATGAATATTTTAATGTCCTTTTTCTTCACATAGAGAGTTCCATGCCTAACCCCTAATGGAATGGCAAAGGTTGGTGTGCAGTAGTACAATCTCGCATTTGCTTGGTATCTGTACAAGCCTAATATAGCGCCCAGTTCACTTTTTAAAAAGTTGGTACCTATGTTTTTTTGCTGGTTTGTTTGAATTTGACTAGTTTTTTAAGGAAGAAATTAATATATCCATGCATTCCCTTAGTTTGAAATTTAACAGTAACACACCGATGTCACCCACGTACTTATGAAGAGGTTGAAACTAGTGACGGGCATTTGACAAGTTAATTACTGTAAAAGGGAGATACTAAAACGCTTAAACACCATCTTAGAAATTTGTAATTGCAAATTAATTTTATTCTGTAAATGACTAATTTATGACTTGATATGCTTTTAATTATATTCTCCCTAAATTGATAATATTTAATAACTGTAATGAAATGCTCATTGCATATGTATGAAATATCTGTATTTTTATCACAATTGTATTTGTATTATTCATTGAGTAATTTCTGTTACTTGTTAAGTCATTAATTAATATTTTAATTGATACTGTTTACTAAAATGTACTAATTGTATTTATGTATTTGTTATTGTGTATTTAATGTGTAAATTTGTCGGAGCTATGTTGACTTAGATCTAATAATATATTATGTTGAGATGTATTCCATATCCTGGAGCTAATGGCTCCTAGGCAGAATCGTTCGAAACTACTAAAAAATATAAATAAAAAAAACAATTCGAACACTTGATGGATTTAGGTTTCCAAACGCAACGGCGGCGGCGGCGGCCTCGTACGCGAAATATAAAATTCACACCGAATTGTAAAAAGCATTCTATGCTGGACGCACATAGATTATAATATTTACCTGGTATTGGTACCTGAAGTCAGTACTAATGAAATTAACACAACAATTGCATATAACTTGATCAACGTTTATAACAAAGCGATTACAGAAGACATGAGTACCTTATACAACAAACGTCAGACCAGCCGCACAGAAAATCAACTTTGATAATCATGACATGAATTAAACATTTACGCAGATTGTCACAATACTGTATTATATCGATCATAACCTCGAAGTTGCAAGGTTTTGCGATGCGAGACAATCGATATAAAAAGATTGTTCAAAGAGAGAATAATAAATACCAAGGATGTTATTTTATTTATAGCTGACCCGACAGTCGTTGCCCTGTCAATTTATGCAAAAATAGATATNAGATAGATAGATTATTTTAATAAGAATTTAATGTTGAGACTAGGTTGCATAGCACCCATATTTTAATATTACAAACATTTACAAAAATTAAGTAATGCGTTTATCGCAACGCTTGATGATGAACGATATTTTTTGTCTTTCCGTTCGGAGAGAAAACGAATAGCGCCGATGGTTTACCTACTCTCGAGCACGCCACGTAGAACTGCTCGTGAGAAAAACATGGCAATTCAAGGTTTATTCCACACACTTCCAACGATTGGCCTTGCGATTTATTAACCGTCATTGCGAATGCAAGACGAACAGGAAATTGGACACGCTTAAATTGACGCGGTAAATCGGTTGGAATAAGTGGTATTCTTGGAATCAGAACATCCTCGCCTTTGAACTTTCCTATGATTATCGTTGCTTCAATCACATTGTTCATCAGCTTCTTAACAGCGAGTCTTGTTCCATTACATAGTTTCGGTTGATTCAGGTTGCGTAACATGTTTATCACCGAGACGACCTTGAGCTGCAAATTGTGCGGCGGCATTCCTGGCAAATCCAATGAATTCAGAAATTCAATTTGATAATTGACGACTTCATCTGGATCGGTAATTGAATCGATCGACTTAAATGAATGCAGTTGGCCTGCGATTTGACTTCGAATGTTTATGTTCAAAACGTATACGTCCTTATTTTTCGCTGCCAAAATAGCTCGTTCACTCAACCAAACATGGTTTTTGTAATTTGCACCAATATTCGGGAACACTTTCATGATCAATTCCTCGTTCGACTTTGTGAATTGACAAAAATTAGATGGAAACAAAATATTACCAGTGGAAGCGTCAATCAAAATTTTTCCGTTGCCAATGTCTAATAATTTTCTGGAAAACACTTCCGCCGATTCGTCATTTTGTAACGCGACTCGCATATTCGTTGTTAATTTGAGAGTTTTCATGTATCTCCACAAATTCGATGACTTTAAGCCAGCGTTAATTTCATCAGCAACTGTTGGTCTTGGAATGACTGGCAGCGTTTGCCGAAAATCGCCGGCCAGCAGAATCATCGTACCTCCAAAGAGGTCCTGATTATTGCGGAAATCTTTCAATGTTCGATTGAGTGCCTCCAATGCTCGTTTTTGCACCATCGTACATTCATCCCAAATTATTATTTTGCTAATCTGTAGTACTTTCGCCATTGCTGAATTTTTGGCAATGTTGCACGTCGATTCATCTATCGCAGGGCTTCCCAAACTTATTTTGACTGTGACGCCCTTGGGAGTTTGCCATTTATTTGCGAACCCCACCCTCTTTGGCCAAAAGGGAGCCTACCAGTGTGATCAAAAAACTCCAAAATACATTTATATTTTTTATTAGAAACTAAGAACAAAAACATAAGACCTTACAGATAAATAAAAATAAATATTTATTTTACTTTCTTGGCTAGCTACTAATGAGAAGGATGTGCTTGCTTTTCTGGGCATAGCTTCTCAAAACGGGGCTGAAGNGGGGCTCAAGTTTGGAAATTGCCACTCTCATCTCTTTCTCTACATTTATTTGCGACCTGTACTTGTTTTTTTATTACTGCAACTGCAGAAAAGCCTGTTTCGCACAAGTACGATGTCGCAAATGGTAATAGAACCCTCAATGCTGCAGTACTGATGGCAAGATATTCGTGAGAAACTGAGCTCCAAAATTCAAGCAGTTTGTCTTTGTCGAATTGGAGCTTTAGGCTGGAGTCACAGGACAATTATATTAATTGTTCTTCTTCCTCTGTCGAAAGTGTTGATAGTGAGGTCGATTGGAAAGGGTTTCTAACCCAGTCATATTGCTCCAGATTTTTGGGGAAATATTTTACAAAATGTTTGCTTGATAATGACAAGTGTTGTGTAAATATAAATTTTAAAGGGGGATCGAGAATTTGAATCGATTTTTCTTGTAGAATGTCTTGTAAAGCAAGGAAACAGTCTGTATTTACTTGATATTCTTCTAATTTTCTTTTCCACTACAGCAACTTCTTTTGAAACCCAGTTATTTTATCTGCCAGTTGCAGTATGTGAGTTTCGTTTATCTGCAAGGACTTATTACGATAATTTAATTTTTTTTATATGTCGCAGAGATATGCCAATTTTATCATAAACTCTGTATTAATAAATTTTTGCGCAACATTGTGTGATTCTGTCTGTAAATAAGTGTAAAACTCATTTCGTAATTCGTATACATGTGCGAGTACATTGTCTTTGGACAACCAACGAGAGTTGCAATAATAAATTAAAGAGGTATGCTTGACACCCAATTCTTCACAAAGCTTATGGAAAAATCTTGCTTTCACAGGTCGTGTTTTAATGTAGTTCACCACTTTGATAATTATGTCCATCACAAAGTTTAATTCAAGTGTAATGTTCTTTGCAGCCAGGGCCTCCCTATGTATGACACAATGTGTCCATTTTACATTTGGAGCCTTGGTTTTGATGAGAGCTTGTAAACCTCCATACTGTCCAGACATCGCTCGAGCGCCATCCGTACACACACCACACACTTCTCCCATTTAATGTTATTTTCGATCATGTATGAATCTAAGATTTTAATAAATCAGTAGCCTTACCACTATCACAAATTGTTTTGCAAAATAACAAATCCTCACACACGTTTGTTTCGTGTATGTACCGCACGTAACATATCAATTGAGCGTCGTCATTACTATCGGTCGCCTCATCCAGTTGATTGGCAAATAAACCAGTACTNTGTACCGCACGTAACATATCAATTGAGCGTCGTCATTACTATCGGTCGCCTCATCCAGTTGAATGGCAAATAAACCAGTAATTTTTTTCCAAAATTTGCTTATTAATATCTTCTGCCATGTCATGAATACGGCGAATAATCGTATTATTTGAAAGAGGTCATTTTTTATTTCTTAAGCTGCCGATTCTCCAATCATCACTGACACCATATCCACCACTGCAGGTAAAATTAGTTCCTCAGCAATCGTGTGTGGTTTCTTACATTTGGCAACACGGTGAGCTACCTTGTAGGAGGCGAACAATGCTTTGGTAGGTACTGATGTTCTTGAAAGCAAAGCCGTGGACTGATGATTCAGTTCTCGCAATTTTCTAACAAAAAAGTTCGGGGCTTACCTTGTAGCTGACTTTGAGTTGTTTCCAAATGACGTTTTAGTTTATTAGGAAGCATACTTTCAGCAGCCAACACCTTATGACACACAATACATTGNCCATATCCACCACTGCAGGTAAAATTAGTTCCTCAGCAATCGTGTGTGGTTTCTTACATTTGGCAACACGGTGAGTTACCTTGTAGGAGGCGAACAATGCTTTGGTAGGTACTGATGTTCTTGAAAGCAAAGCCGTGGACTGATGATTCAGTTCTCGCAATTTTCTAACAAAAAAGTTCGGGGCTTACCTTGTAGCTGACTTTGAATTGTTTCCAAATGACGTTTTAGTTTATTAGGAAGCATACTTTCAGCAGCCAACACCTTATGACACACAATACATTGAGGAAGTTCACATTTCCTTTGCTAATGTAGGTAAATCCGAAATCCAAATATTGGTCGTCATATTTTCTATACTTCCTCCATTTTTCTAAAGTTTCTTTACTGCTCTCTCCTGAGTCTTCACTTCGTTTTCTATTTCTTTGAATAAAATTATCCATAATCAGTATCAAAACTCTGCGTGCGTAATTAAACAAAACAAAAGCTTGACTGAACAAGATGCAAATGCGGGGGAATTGAGTACGCACAGGGGAGGTCGACAGCGCCGGCGGCCCGCGACAGTAAGTCAGATTAGTCAGAATGCGCGCGGCGCTCACACGACTCGGTCGCGTCGTCACAGACAGGCAATCTGTGTGGATCGCTTCGCGACGCCCCTGGGATAATGCCACGACGCCCCAGGGCGTCGCAACGCACAGTTAGGGAAGCCCTGATGTATCGTTTGCAAATTCAGTAGCAGTTTGAGCGCTGAATGGGCTGTTTGTCCTCCTAACAATGTGGCAGCTATCCCTGATGATGCTACGGCCAGTGCTATTTGACCTTGTGCACGAATCGAATCTAAAATCAATGAAATTAGGAACGCTTTGCCAGTTCCGCCAGGTGCATCGAGGAAAAATATTCCTCCATAGCCATCGTTGATTGCTATNAAATTAGGAACGCTTTGCCAGTTCCGCCAGGTGCATCGAGGAAAAATATTCCTCCATAGCCATCGTTGATTGCTATCATCAATGTATCATGTGCGGTTTTCTGCTGCTGATTCAACAGTGGGACCTTTGTTCGTACTGATTGACTCAAAGCATTTCGATCGTATTGCCGTTCTCGTTCAAATTCTCTATTGAATTCATAGTGCATGGGGCGATTCAGTTCTGGCATTCGTGCAACATATTGCCGGACATCATCAGGCACAAATTCGTCTATAGAAACCAACGCCTCGTTGGGGATCTCCGCGTTAAAGTCAAGTTCAGGATTCACTGTTGTACGCGCTCGATGCAAAATGCATTCAGCCATTTTGTATTTGATCTATAAATTAAGTGGGTTAGATTGAAAATACATTGAAATGATGATGGCAAAAAGTGATCTAATTTGATGCGCAGTATACGAAATAACAGCNAAAATACATTGAAATGATGATGGCAAAAAGTGATCTAATTTGATGCGCAGTATACGAAATAACAGCATCAGCAAGTGTATGATCCCAATTAATGTCATCTTCGAGCAAATGTAAACGTTGACACATTTCTCGATATGTTGCGCACAACTCACCATTGACAGTTCGTATAAATTCAAATTAAATCGGTCCACTAACATTAACCAATAACAAACGCAAGTAAAAACGCCATTGCTTGGATGAACTGTGTAAATGCGCCCCACTCCATTTACAGATCCAGGAACAGGCTTTCCCTGTTTCCGACGTTGGAATGTTTTTGATTATACATTCCACGTAAAATATCTCAGCATCTCTGAGTAAAGCAGTGTTCTCGCAAGTGGATCACTTGCGCATGTCGCGAAGAAACTTTTCAGCGTTGTCGCTGGTGGTCGTTCAGTTCTCTGCGCTGCGTTTGCTACAGTGAAATAAGTTCGTTGTCCATTCTCCAGGTGCACAGCTAAATTGACCACAGCGGGATGACGTTCGTGTATGGCGAATGAAAAGATTCTCCAAATCACCTCATTGCTGCTGACATATCTTCCTATTTGATATTGCGAAACTTCATCGTTGGCATCAGGAGATGCAATGCCAAATACAGCCATTTCGCTTCCTTTTGTAACATACTTGCAAATATATTTGATGGACTTGATGGAATGGAATTCCTCAACATTGCAATGCACTTTGAATGCTTTGGAAAGCAGCGGCGAATACAGAACAATCCAGCTGTNTGGTGGTCGTTCAGTTATCTGCGCTGCGTTTGCTACAGTGAAATAAGTTCGTTGTCCATTCTCCAGGTGCACAGCGAAATGGACCACAGTGGGATGACGTTCGTGTATGGCGAATGAAAAGATTCTCCAAATCACCTCATTGCTGCTGACATATCTTCCTATTTGATATTGTTAAACTTCATCGTTGGCATCAGGAGCTGCAATGCCAAATACAGCCATTTCGCTTCCTTTTGTAACATACTTGCAAATATATTTGATGGACTTGATAGAATGGAATTCCTCAACATTGCAATGCACTTTGAATGCTTTGGAAAGCAGCGGCGAATACAGAACAATCCAGCTGTTGGCGACTACAAAGTCTTTATTCTTGACTTTCAACATTATCGTTCTGCCATTATCCTCTGCAGAGCGACGACGATACAGGGGGTAACCGTCATTACCTGTGATTGTGTCAGCCAACAAACCACACGGATAATGTTTGGAGCATTTGTTTTCGATCATACACAGTGATTCCTGGTTGTGATTGCCACATGGTCCATGAATCATATTCGTCGTCACATATTTCGTATAATAAGTATTAACTATGTATAATATCCTTACTTTTTCATTTTTTTTCAATTAAATGAAAAAAGTAAGGGTTTAACTATATATAATAATTTGTGTTCAATTTAATCACCTAAAGATATGTTAGTATTATTAAATATCCATATATTATTATATAAATAATTAATATTACAATACTCAATTTTTTAATTTTAATTATTAATTTATTATAATTATATAAAATAAATATTGTGTTATTTATCATAAAATATTATGGGGTAGAGTGCTGGAACAAAGTTTGTGCACACCTTTGAAC
>NQII01005577.1:127958-155994 GCA_002778355.1 Clitarchus hookeri
AATATTTCCTTCTTCGTTTTCAGCCTCGGGAAGGCAAACATCTGCATGCAAGTCTCTTGAAAAGTTGCACAATGCAACACAACACTTAAAGATATTGGCTGCAAATGTAGGTTGCACTCTCAGATAATTTAAGCAGGGGTATTTTTCTTTTAGGATTCCCAGAGAATTTTCTACTATCCTCCTCGTACGTTTATGAGCCCGATTGAAACTATTAACTGCGGGGGTTGGCAGTTGGTTGCGTGCTGGTACAATGAACCATTCTTTCAGAGGATAGCCAGAGTCACCAAGAAGTACTGTATTCGGACAAGGTCACCAGCCTATGTCAAATCTGTGGCAGAGAGTGCTATTCCTTAACACTCTTGAATCATGGACACTCCCTGGCCAGTTTGCACTGACATAGTAAAATTGATGGGTAGGACCGCATACAACCATACAGTTAATGGAGTGGTTTCCANCGCCATCTCGTACTGAGCTACCCAGGTCCCCAACGTCTACGACGACGGCGCTGTCGCACCGGCCAGTTGGTCCGCAGGCTGGTATTCGAGTATTCCCAGCCACCCTTGAGCCTGGGGATCGCCTATCTTTCCACCTGGGGATGCGACGAGTTGCGGAATAGTCGCCGCACCCAAGTTGCTGAAGTCCCGCCGCACTCAGAGAAGTCCTCGCCTTCGCTGGTCCCAAGGGGCGGGCAGATCCCGGAGAGAGAGAGCAGCCACGAGAACGATGTTCATCCCACACAGCTCGGCTCGTCTGCATGATGTCATTCCACTATCAGAATGCTTAAAGACAATTTTCGAACACTCGATAGCGGGTTTGCATGCTGGAATCGTGCTGTAAAATGTTGAAATCAGTCCGACAGCAAGGCAGCACTGGAATCGTCATTCCCGGTCATTCTTCTAGAGATTTGGCTGTAAAAATTATTGAGTGATCGAAGAAACATGAAAATGTGCGCTTTATTGTTGTTAAATAAAAATATACGCAACAAAATATAGTAAAAACTAAGACCGTTACTACAGATCAAATTATTGCTTTAAGTAACTGAGTAAAATGCCTTTAACATGATGTTAAGTTGGCACAAGAGAACTGATAGGGGTGTAAAGAATATCAAGTAAATCATATCACTAAACAGTTAAATTAGAAAAGGGATAATTTTAATTTTGCAGTAAAAACTAACTGTCAGAAGCACTAAAATATAACAGGAGCTACGAGTTCGTCACCTATCGGAATGGTCTAATACTCGAATTCGAACAAACGTATCTATGCACACACCTGTGGAAATCAAGGCATATTAAATTTCTTATGTTTTAGTCAGAAACAGAGCTTTTCTTTTCGGTTGGGTTCATATTTAATAATAACAGGATTTAATATCATTTACATAAATAGATTGTACAAGTACCTGCCCTTCGGGGTCTTGCAAGAAAACATTCTTTAGCTAGATTTTTTAATATACACTATAATATTTACAATACAAGAAAAAAAATTTGCGAACCCGGTGTGCATTACAGTACAAGCTAAATTATTTACAAAAATAAGGCTCATGATAAATTATTTACAAGCCCTTTACAATAAGGGGGAGTGAATCTTCCTCTCGTAAATCTTGGTTGTAGTCTCACAGACTAGAAATAAATACAATTAGAGTTTTTTTACAGACTAAACATACATGCCTTGTGGAACACTTTCATAACTGTTACAGTTACATACATACCCGTATATATATCTAATATATAAAATTCTCCCGTCACAGTGTTAGTCACTGAACTCCTCCAAAACGGCTGGACCGATTTTTATGAAATTTTCTATGTATACTCGGTAGGTCTGAGAATAGATTTATATCTATTTTTTACACCCCTAAGTAATAAGGGTGGCCACCCCCAAACAATTTTTTTTTATTGTTTGAACAAAATTTTTATTTTTTATTTTTTTATGATGTGGCATCAAAAAATACATACCCTCCTAAATTTTCACCCTTCTACCACCAACCCTTATTTTTTTATAGCGATATTAGTAATTTAATAAATTTTACCCTAGGTCGATAACTGATCAATTATCATCGATCATTTATCGATCTAGGTTACAATTTATTCCCACCAGGTGTCTCCCAGTGACACAGCACGGAGTAGCCGGTCTCCACTTTCTCTCACACAATAACCTTTCTCTTATTCATTTGTGCTCAGATCGTAGTAGTGACGTGTTTACAATTATATTTTCAATAATTAAGTGTACTTATTAATTAACGTTATTATTGATCGCAAAGCTGTAATTGTTTGTATTTAAATTTTATTAATATTTATTAAATTATCTAATTTTATATTCCGTCATTGTCCACAGAGCTCCATGCATCTTCCACTTATATACCACATCCTCACACACTTACAATAAGTTATAGTTATTNTTTCTTTTCGGTTGGGTTCATATTTAATAATAACAGGATTTAATATCATTTACATAAATAGATTGTACAAGTACCAGCCCTTCGGGGTCTTGCAAGAAAACATTCTTTAGCTAGATTTTTTAATATACAGTATAATATTTACAATACAAGAAAAAAAATTTGCGAAACTATGAAAAACCCGGTGTGCATTACAGTACAAGCTAAATTATTTACAAAAATAAGGCTCATGATAAATTATTTACAAGCCCTTTACAATAAGGGGGAGTGAATCTTCGTCTCGTAAATCTTGGTTGTACAGTCTCACAGACTAGAAATAAATACAATTAGAGTTTTTTTACAGACTAAACATACATGCCTTGTGGAACACTTTCATAACTGTAACAGTTACATACATACCCGTATATATATCTAATATATAAAATTCTCCGGTCACAGTGTTAGTCACTGAACTCCTCCAAAACGGCTGGACCGATTTTTATGAAATTTTCTATGTATACTCGGTAGGTCTGAGAATAGATTTATATCTATTTTGTACACCCCTAAGTAATAAGGGTGGCCACCGCAAACCATTTTTTTTTATTGTTTGAACTAAATTTTTATTTTTTATTTTTTTATGATGTGGCATCAAAAAATACATACCCTCCTAAATTTTCACCCTTCTACCACCAACCCTTATTTTTTTATAGCGATATTAGTAATTTAATACATTTTACCCTAGGTCGATAACTGATCAATTATCATCGATCATTTATCGATCTAGGTTACAATTTATTCCCACCAGGTGTCTCCCAGTGACACAGCACGGAGTAGCTGGTCTCCACTTTCTCTCACACAATAACCTTTCTCTTATTCATTTGTGCTCAGATCGTAGTAGTGACGTGTTTACAATTATATTTTCAATAATTAAGTGTACTTCTTAATTAACGTTATTATTGATCGCAAAGCTGTAATTGTTTGTATTTCAATTTTATTAATATATATTAAATTATCTAATTTTATATTCCATCATTGTCCACAGAGCTCCATGCATCTTCCACTTATATACCACATCCTCACACACTTACAATAAGTTATAGTTATTTTTTTCTAATACTATAATCACTAGAAATACTTTTTATGGCAAAACAACGTTTGCCAGGTCAGCTAGTGTACATATATATCCTTACTGTCTATGAGATATGTGTCTAATTACCACTCGGGTGGTTAGTTGCTCCTTACGTTGGATGCACGGGCATCTATTGGAGGTTGGCCCTAATGTGCACTTGCTACTACTCATGGGAGCCACACGCAAACATGACACTTACCCTCGGGGGCCACATATGTCTTTGGGCATTCGTTGGTGTTGATGTTAGTCGAGTTTGAGCAGGGGTTTGTCGTTGGTGATCAGTGGTGTTAGGGGACATCTTCCAGGGCGAAGTCTCTGATATGACTATGTGGATGGGGTTATGTTACATGATATGTTCCGATCGTTGAGATTTGGGGGTTTTTGGTGGTGGTGTGATCTTTGGAAGAAATCGTTTGCTGAGTCGTAAATAATTTGTATTGGGTGCGGGACTGTTGCTCAATCGTATATCGTTTTGACCGCTGTTGTTACGGGCCATCCAAGGATGGCTAGTAGTCCTTTATTATATGTTGTCATGATATGTTGAAATCTGAAAGTCGGCAAGTATGCCCACACTGCTGCGCCGTAGAAGAGGTTCTGTAATACTAGTGCTTGACACAGTTTTACCCTTGTCGCTTGCGGCAGTGGGGAGGCTTGAATGAGTATCGGGCGTGTGTCTCCGATGGTTGGGGCACCTTTGGTTGTTAGGTTGGCCATTTGGTCACCTCATGAGAGTGTGGAGTCAAGCAGGATATCTAAGTATTTCCCTGGTGATGTCCATGAGAGACGAGTGCTCCTGAGTGTGGGAGGCGCCAGTCGTATGTGTCACCTTTTCGTGAAAAACATGATTTCTGTCGTTGTAATTTTGGTTTGAACTCCCCATCTCTGGTAGTATTGGCCGAGTGTTCGTAAACAGCATTGAGTTCCGGTAAGTTCCAGCGCCCTTTCGCCCGAGAGTAGCACTGCTGTGTCGACAACATACTGGAAAAGCTCTGCCCCTGGTTCCTGTGGGATATCAGCGGCATATGTACAGAACATCCCAGGGCTTAGCAATAATACTTGGGGAATGCTGAGGCTATTGGTACTGGGTGAGAGTACGACTCTCATATGCGGACTTAAAGTGTGCAGTCTGCAAGGTAACTGTGTATGATGGTGATGAGGCGTTCGGGTAATTTGTATTTGTAGAGCTTGGTGAGGAGGACTCCGCAGTGAACTTAATCGAATGCTCTTGACAGATATAATAGTATGAGTACCGAGTTCTTGTGTTGGCAAAATACTTTCATGATGTGGTCAACCACGGAGGCTATGGCGTGGATGGCGGAGTGTGATTGGTAAAAGCCAAACAGGTGTTGGGGCAGTATATGCAACTTTTCCTCTCACAACTGGAGTCTGCACAGCATTATGTGTTCGGCCACCTTCGAGAGTGTGGAGAGCAGTGATATCGGCTGACTGGACGAGTTGAGGTTGGCCAGAGAGCTTGGGGACTAGGACTGCTACTGCCTACCATCAGGGTTTTGGGAAATGTGCTAGTGTGAAAATGGCATTGATTAGGATCGTCAGATGGATGATATCTTTGCATGACAGGGAGTGTAGCATCTGGTTGGTCATGTTGTCCTTGCCATGGGTTTTGCCAAGTTGGAGTGACTTGAGGACTTTTGTGACTTCTGTAGGCGAGGCGAGGAGTCGCCCTGAGAGTTCTGTTTCTACAGCGGGTTGGAATGTCAGTATTTCTAGATCTGAGCCTTGTGATCCTGGAGGTGATATGAAAGTTTTAAAGGTGCTGGCCAAATGTTTGGCTAGTGTTTCGGCCTGCTGTTGTGATAATTTACCTCTGCACCATTCAGTACATTCAATAGGAGTGAGGGGACGCCCTGGGGTGTCGCTCTCATCCGCTTTATATGTTGCCAGACCGTGCTCCTTGANCATTCAATAGGAGTGAGGGGACGCCCTGGGGTGTCGCTCTCATCCGCTTTATATGTTGCCAGACCGTGCTCCTTGAGAACGATAGGGAATGCAGATGGTCAAGTTGTTGTTCAGTTTACCATTGGGCTGCCACTTGGTTTCTTCGATGGTGGTGGCAAAAGAGATCCAGATAGTTTGGAGTGCCATAGCATTGCCATCTGNGGCTGCCACTTGGTTTCTTCGATGGTGGTGGCAAAAGAGATCCAGATAGTTTGGAGTGCCATAGCATTGCCATCTGGCCTATGCTCGGTCGCTTGTTCGTATGAGTGTTCTGAGCTCGCCAGGAAAGCATATCGATTGACCCCAGTATCGGCTGCGAGGATATGATTGGTTTACTGCCAACAGTATTTCAGAGGTAAGTTTGGTGACANCGATTGACCCCAGTATCGGCTGCGAGGATATGATTGGTTTACTGCCAACAGTATTTCAGAGGTAAGTTTGGTGACTGATGTGTCGAGTTCAGCTGGTGTGTGCAGTACTGCTTCGAGGTCGATGGAGCTGTCAAGGGTAATAGGAAAGTGGCGTCAGTCTGTTCTCGAGTAGTTCCACCACAGGTGTGAGTTATCTGTTTGCAGGCTTGAGGAGATTCTGCAGAAGACAACCACTATGTGTCCATGGCATGCCTAGATGANTGTGAGTTATCTGTTTGCAGGCTTGAGGAGATTCTGCAGAAGACAACCACTATGTGTCCATGGCATGCCTAGATGAAAGAGGTTAGAGGCGAGCATGAGATCGAGCACAGAGGGTTAGTGCATGGCTTTGGCTGTGGCAGGCAGGTACATGTGAGTGGCTGGTGCAGATATCATAAGCCTGTATTGGTTGGCGAACCGCTGGAGGCCATGTCTTCTGAAATCGGATGTTGCACACTCCCATGAGTTGTATATGCAGTTAAATTAACCCATTAGCACCAGTGCTGATTCTAGTGCCATGAGTTGCAGTAGGCCATCGCTGAGAAATCGTCTGTGTGGGGTTGAGTATGCTGCCACTACTATGAATGTTCGTGCTACTCCAGTTATCTTGACTGCCACTGCTTCCACAGGGAGATCTTCAGGTGTTCCACATTGGTAGTGGCGCACAGCTGCTCGGATGAGAAGAGCCACCCCTCCTCGTGGTTCTCCCTCCCTGTCTACTATATGTATGGTGTAACCTGGGATATTTAACTGGTGGGAGCTGTTTAGCCATCTCTCGGTGATCGCAGCTATCATTGTTCAGCACTGCTATAGCAGATGTTGAAATTCCATTATGCGGTATGACAGGGAGGGTGTATTCCATGTGTAGAGGAGGTCACATACTCCTTGGTTGCACTTTGGTTGTGTTTTCCTGTGTGGATACTGAGAATAGGTTTCAGATGAGGTTAAAGCCAGCCAGGAGTGCTTCGCATTTATCTACCAATGTTGGGGTTGTCTGAAAGTTGTAGAGAAGTTGTTTGATTTGTGGTAGAAATGAGTATAATATGCCCATGTGCAGAATGTGTGTAGCACATCGTATATGGAATCCATAGTGGTTTTGTTGATTGTTGCCTGCTGTGTATTGTTTGTCTCTGATTTGGTGGTGGTTGGTGCAGTGGTTTTCGTACATCGGATGGTTGTTTGTGAGAAATATCGGTTGTTGATTCACATGCAGCACCCAATGGAATGGTTCGTGGTTGTCGCTGTTTCTTGGCTTGTGCTCCTCGTCGTTTTTGTTGGCCTTGCTGCCATCTGGTCTTATATGGGCAATCTGCATGGTTTGTGGGGAATTCCCCGTGGCAGAAGCAGCAGATCAGTGGCTGTTCTCTTGGGTGAGTGCAGTCTCTGCGGAAGTGTTCTTCAGCACATCGTATGCAGCGGGATGTTTCATGGCATATGTGAGATGAGCGTCCGGGGTGCTGGAAGCAGTAACATTGCACCATGTGTCCCCCTCCCCATTACAGCTCGACCATTATGCCTACACAACCCAAGTGGCGGAGGTGGAGGGCTTGTTAGATTTGACTTATGCCTTGCAGGACGAGGAAGAGTGGGTAGGGCACGGGATTGTTACCGCATTTCTCCATCCTCGTGACTTTTGAATATTTTATGCCCAGTACATCTAATTGTTCTGATATGTCTTCTATTGGGGTTTATATGGACAGTTTCTGGATGACCACCCTCGTGTTACTATCTTTGAAGCAAGTCCACAAGTTGAACCTTGCTCCATGGGCTCGTAAGACTTCCGTCAATCTGTAGTGATCTTATTTTAAGGCCATTTGAAATGACGAGTACTGGGCATAGTTTGTTGCCACAAAGTCTGTTTGGAATTTTCTGTGCAGCGCCGCCATGTCTTTGAATGACTTTGCGCATAGACCACCTTGCACCACTATCAGTGGCGGTTTCTTTGTTCGAGGTGGTGGCTGTTGTTCTGCCTTATTCAGTCCCAGGTTTCAAGTCCTGTCACCACATTAGATATTTTAGTATTTTTAAAAATTGAAAATAGGCGATGCATTTTATCCTGTAAAAAAATATTTGTGTGTTATAAAATTAATTTTCATGTCCCAACAGATTTAACATTATTGGATCAGCATCGGTGACGACACACAGAAAGCAACGATGCCAAGTTGCCATATCGATATCTTGAAATTCTGATACGGCCATCTCAAGAATACATTGGCATTCTGACACTCGTTACCGGAATGGAAGTATCGGATCAATCTGCTGCCGTAATTATTCCAATAGTTTCAAGAATTGGGCAATGCTGATTCTCGTCTCAAATTAAAGATTTACTACGAAATAAAAATCTGTGGGCTCGAATCTCACTTGTTCGTTCAAGTTTTTCTATTATTATTATTATTATGTGTTTAGACATCAACTAATATTAAGGAAATTAATTATTTCCTTTAATATTTTCTTTTGTAATTAAAAAAAAAGAATTTCAGATTTTTTTATATATCAGATTTTCGATCCTGTACCTACTGTAATACTGCAGGATGGATGACAAAAAATGTATGTACTGATAATCTTATTATTCCATGTTGATTTGTTAATTTTTATAGCACATACTAGTGTATTGCACAAATCTATACACTGATAGTATGGGCTGGTTTCATTTTTTTTTTTGCGTCAATACTGTCTTTATAATGTTGATAAATTGTATTTTTGTGCTAATAAATAAACAAAAATATATTATAAAGCAGTTATAATTATCCTCACCGAAGTAGAATTTGATCTTGGACTCTTGTGCTCACCAAGCCACAATGTTACCACTCAGCTAATGTTGCACGCATCAAAAATATAGACTTTACTAACTTAATATTAAAATTTCGTTTTGTATAAAAATTTTGTTTGAAAGTACTAATATAATGTTTGGAAAATTCTGTTTCCAGAGAAAGCATTTGATTAATACAGACATTCGAAAGGCCTTGCTACAGCTTAACGTTAATGTATTATGATTATATTTCCTTCGCAATATTAATCACGGAGCATTTCATCCATTAAATAGGCATATTTTTGCTTCAACAATTTGACAAGATCGGCTTTAAAGGATTTTTGTTTTTTTTTTGCATTTCGTAAATTTTGTATAGATTTCACATTTATGCAATATTAGCAAATATGTCTTATTTAAAGTTCGCTATGTTTCGTTTTGACATTAATACATTATTATCCGTACCCCAAGTCAGGATTAAAAGTTAGCCTGTACTAGAGCAAGATGATCTCCAGACTAACAATAATATGGGTTTCTGAATATGAAATAATTTGGTCAGGGGATTATCTTTTATTATTTTATTATTCCGGACTAAAAACGACTATGAATAAGGCCCTTAGTATTTAATAGCATTCAGTTTGGATGTCGTTGATAGTCACTTGTTCAAAGAAGTTTGCAATTTGGTATTTTATTATATTAATAATTTTAGTTTAATACTAAAAATAAAATACTAAAATACCAAATACGTCATCATTTTAGCTTATTAATTCAGGTTACATGACCCTTTAACTGCACCTAAATTTATTCCTACCTTTTGGTCGCTGCCCCTCAAAACCCAAATGCGTCCATCACAGAGCATTACTTTGTTTAATTAAATTTGAAAATAAATTAATATGCCAGAGTTCATTAAACGAACGCTTAAAGACACATTTAATAAAAATAAAGCAATGATTCCTGGTCTGACTTATTACAGAATCAACAGTGCCCCTCACACAACCGCAATAAGAAACAAAACATTTTAACTGTGTGCTTGACTCGCCAGTCGGTAGAAGCCATACATGTTACATATGTCTGTATACGTTTTGAGCATCAAATAAATTGTTTTACCAATTAAAAGAGTAGAAAAATATATCAGGTAAAATAAACCATTGGTCGCACATTTTAAATACTGCTATTCTATAGCTGTAATGTTCATAGCCTACTGGTTGAGGTAACTCAAATGACTAAACACCCAGCCTGACTAATACTTGTGCAAACATACATGTTTAAGCATGTCGTGGAAATCTCTTCGATGCATGTTGCCCTCCCCATAATATCTGGACTTCAGACCGGCAACACCTAAATAGCCCTGGTGAGTAATTATTACCCGGACCAGTGTAGTGCAGGCAAAGTTACAACAGCGAAAATTCTGGCTAACAATGCTGAAAAGTCTTGAAGTTGACTCCGAATTGAAACGAACACACACACACACAGTGGCTCACATTAATATTCTGCCACCGATGATTATCGCAGTTACATGGCCTTATGTTACATTAGAAATGAAGATAAACATAAAACATATTGCACAATCATTATTGTGTGCTTCCAATGAAATGCAATAGTAGCGAATAACTGAAATGAGCAGTGCAAGTTAGTGAAACACAATATTTGGTCCTAGCGTGCTTCATACGTACGTCACTTTAATATTCGGCCAGTTGTGGTGGACGCGTGGCACAGGCATGTTGCACATTGCGTTCATACCTTGTCTCATTCCCTGCGCGCTCTCTGCGCTGAGAGATTGTATTGGGCAGCTCTGTTGGCTGCGTCAGTCAGGAAAATGGGTCGTAAGGGCAAGAATACAACGTTTGAACAGCGACAGCTGGTAATTTTTCATCATGCAAAGAAGAAAACTCAACGAGAAATTGCGGAGCACTTGAATCTGCTGAGGTCCACTGTCGGAGACATCATAAGAAGGTTTCAGAAGTAAGACAGAATAGATTCGGTACCTCAAAAAGGACAGCCAAAGAAACTAAGCGAGAGAGAAAAACGTCTAGTAATCAGGAAAATAAAGAAATATCGAAAATTAGTACTTGCAAACGTACCACGGAGGTACTCAATGAATGTGGAAAGAACGTCCATCCAGAAACCATATGACGAGATATCAGAAGAGCAGGATATAATGACAGGGTATCTAGAAAGAAGCCTTTCATTAATGAGGCAAATAGAAGAAAATACTTACGTTCGCAAAAGATCTCGCTGACAAAGATGAAATCTGGTGGAATGGTGTTATTTTTGCTGATGAGACGAAATTGAATGTGTTTGGTTCAGATGACAGGGTAACAGTATGGTGCAAGCCAAATGAGGAGCTCAAACCTGGGAACATACAACCTACTGTGAAACACAGTGGAGGTAGTATTATGATCTGGGGTTGTATATCTTCAGCAGGTGTTGGAGAGGCTGTATGTTGATGGAACAATGAAAAATGAAGACGATCTCAACATCCTGAAAGCAAACCTACACAAGCATTAGGAACACGTTTAAGTTCTACCAAGATAATGACCCAAAACACAAGTCGTTAATGTCAAGAGCTGTGTTTTGTTTAACTGTCCCAAAGTCATTAAAACACTTCCTCAATCACTCGACCTGAATCCCATAGAAAATCTGTGGGCTGAACTGAAACGAAGACTGCGTACTACAACAATTAGGTCCACAAAAGAATTAGAGAAAAGGTTCAAGGAAGAATGGAGTAAGATTGGCTCCGTATGTACCAGGAAAATAATTGCTAATATGCCACAACGCCTGCGAGAAGTAATTAAACAGAATGGCCATGCTACCAGGTACTAATTAATATTTGTTTAATTTGCAAAGAGGATTATGTTTGTGTTTGAATGATGATGGCCGAATATTAAAGTGGCGTACTTATGCAGCATGGGATGACAAAATCATATTGTTTGTTAAGTTGCATTGCTCATTTTCGTTATTGGCTACCACTATATTTAATTTAAATCACACATTACTAATGTAACATAAGGTCATGAAACTGCGATAATCATAGTTGGCCGAATATTAATGTGAGCCATTGTATATATAAATACTCAAATGTGGTGTGGCGTGGTACATGTCTGCCTTGATATCGTTCCACGTTCAGACGCTGACCGCTCGTCCGTTACTTTCACATCGCTATACACTAACAGAATGTCTGTCAATTCTGTCCATGTGTACCGCTCCATGACCAAACGTGTAACAGTATGAAACGCACTTACGCACATACGAAGTACACATGTGACTGCATGCCATATGGACAGCTAGCGATATCTGTTCAGTAGAAGTGTATCGTCAGTAAAATGTCCCTCCTGTGTTACCACTGCACCGCGTCATGGATTGTTGAGAGTTGCCTATGTCGCAGGCATAACACATTACCTGTTTCGAACATTAAACATCCATTTCTTGAGAACCATGGGATGTAGCATATTGACACAGGTCAACATGTGTTGATACAATAACTATATTATTTAGGTATTGTATGCCTATAAATATGTGGTACAGGTTGTTTACAGTAAGTGTTTAAATTTACTCCACCATCACTTGTGCAGTGGACCCAGCGGTCGACAATTGATTCATGTAGGTAGTGTGGCCTACGTGTTAGGGACTGTAATGCTGTACCGAAGCATCATGTGGGTTTTGAACGAAAACGGCGGATCCTACGCACTTGCAACAAGAGGACCATATTTGTTATGTAAGCGACACTGCTCAATAGGCCAGAATCAAACATTCCAAAATCCCGATGGTACAAAAGTTGCATACAATAGAGGGTGGCCACCCCTGTTATTTTCATTACCATGGAAGGTATAAACATATGTTTGCTGTAGGTTAAGGATCGCAATGACATAAAACAACGTTCAGAGTATTGTAATTTAATGTCACTTAGTTTCCGATAATTCGGGAGATTACTGTTTTCAATTTTGATTTTCAAGGTGTCATTCCTCCCTTAATATTGTATGTATGTACACAGTGTCCTTTATATTTTATAGTTTCTTTTTCATAAGGAATCACTTCCCAGAGTTTGTCGGTGATTTTTAGAGAAACATTGTATGTATATGATGTCTCACCTAACACTGCGACCTCAAATAATACCGTAATAGAAAAAATATTGCCAAACTGTTTGCACAGGATTGTTTCTCACAAATTGAGAGGATAAACACACTTCTGTAAAGTATGAAGGTACCCATTTCACACAAATTATATTTATTTAAATGGAATTTACATTTTTTTCTGCCCGCATTAAAAACTAAGTGCACGATTATGAATAACGGAAGTGGTTGCTGGTTCCTAAACCCAATGCTTGCTGAGATATAACCGATGTAATTATCAGTAGACTGCATCACCACTGTGCTGCACATGACTGTGTGGTCTTCAGCTAGTACTGACGCCAAAGAAACAGACGTCTGTCGTGAATCATGAGCAACACATGAAGAACATTCGTAGTTTTAGTTGTGTCCACAATCAGATGCACCTACAATGGTATTATACCTGGTGAAACACTGAAATGCTTATACAAATACGCATGTTCGTGCACATTGTATCGACCTTTATGTAGCATGGCAGGGTAATCAATATCCACCTCCAAAATATGACCAGTTGTACTATTAAATGGCGCACTCGTAATGTCCATATTATTCCTACCCACTTAAAATTACACTTTGGCAATGGCAGGTTCATAGCCCAACCATACAAATTATTCGCATCGAAATTCTGTAAGTAGGTCGAAGGCTTCTCTGTATCATGTCTCTGGCAAGTAAGCATTGTTTGCCACACAATGACTCTTCATGCAATGGGCGACACCTCTCCTAATGACAGCCTCAAAGAATATATACATATCACAGTCAATTAACAGCAGCAGTTCAACACCAGTCATTTTAAGCATGGCATCAAAAAAAATCCCGGTAGACTTATATAATGTGTGCAATCCATTCCATATGTATCAATGCAAATACTGCGAAAGTTCTCAAGAACATCACAAAGTATCAACATATAAGACTTAAAATAAATAACGGAGTAGTTTCCCAATTTAGAACATTCAAATTTATACCAGACATTCGGGCATGTACATAATATTCATATGTGATTTGGAGTCAGTCAGTTTGTTATAAAAATTATCTTAAGCGGTGGAATAATGAAACGCTTACCGTAACTTAAATTATGGGAAATACAGGCAGCTTCTTTGGACTAAGCGGCAGTAAATTACATCCATTGCAGGCCGGTTCCAAATATTCTCCTATGAAATGACAATGGTCTCTCACTTTATAGTTTTCAGATGTGAAATTAGAGCTGTATGTAGTTGATTTTGGTAAATCTCTTTTCCGAGCGGTGTGAGAGGAGATATAGGTATCGAGGTTGAATATATCTTTTTCACTTGCTTGCCAATTTTAACTATTGCTTCCATAAATTTATTGCCAGCATTATGTCCTCCATACAGCTTAGGTTGATCCTGTGTAAGGGGTTCTGATACCCTGAAATTATCTTCTTTTACATATATTGCAGAGCTATATTATATGCCTAATGTTTTTGGTATGTATATGTGAATGTTTCACTTGGATTTGTTTGATATATCTGGATCGGTTTCAGAATAGCTTCAAAGTCTGCAATGCTACAATTGGCTTGTTATCCATGTAATGTTAATTTTTTAATTTAATGATAGGCGACTGCCCATTCTTTTCAGGGTCAAGCTGGTGAATGCTCATTGCAGTACTTTTTGTGCTCTTCCAGCATCTCATTACTAAATAAGATGCTCACTTGTCGCTGATCATCAAATTGCATACATGCATACATGTATTTTATGTCCATGACCAGTCATTTGCTGTTTTACCAGCCAGAGAAAGTTCTTAATGTAGCAATAATGACTATTGTCTTCTTTTGTTATCAACAGCAAATCAAAGTGTTGGTTCTTATCTTTATTTGTCACTCTCACGTGTACCAGCTTCAAGTCATCATTAAAAAAAAAAAATATTAATGTTGATGACAGGATTATTTTTTTTCAAACACCGAAAGCTGCCACAGTGATGTCGGGAANCCACTCTCACGTGTACCAGCTTCAAGTCATCATTAAAAAAAAAAAAATATTAATGTTGATGACAGGATTATTTTTTTTCAAACACCGAAAGCTGCCACAGTGATGTCGGGAACTCAATTCCTTTAAATGTACATTTGTCTCCCAAGTTGTTATCTCTTGTTTACATGTTCTGGGTGTGCTCTTCCTACGAATCTTGAGAGGATAGCCCCACTTGAAGCATTCTTAATCTTTTTTCNTTTACATGTTCTGGGTGTGCTCTTCCTACGAATCTTGAGAGGATAGCCCCACTTGAAGCATTCTTAATCTTTTTTCTGGGGATTTATACCTTGATGCCTTCAGGTAGATCTATATATAATGAGGCTCTCAATGGATCTAACTTGTNTTTTTTCTGGGGATTTATACCTTGATGCCTTCAGGTAGATCTATATATAATGAGGCTCTCAATGGATCTAACTTGTTTATCTGTAGCTGCAGTCTCTTAATAACTGTTAGAGTATAGCCATTTCCTTTGCCCATGTCGTCTTCTTCTTCCTGACAAATCTTGCGAATGCATGTAGCGACAGCATCTTGTACAACGTTCATATTGTATAGTGAAATATTCTTCGACTTGAATGCCATGTGGTCTACTTGTTCATGGGGTTCAGGTTTACGGTACTTACAATCCAACCAAACACTAAACTTTAATGCACCATTTTCCACAACCTCGTCTTTTATTTGGGATTCCACATTCTCATGAATACTCTCCAAATAGTTGTAAATATCACATACTGTGCTGCTTGCATTCTCAGCAAAATAGGTTTTTAGATTTCTGCAGAATGCAGTCTCCGCTTCAACAAACCCACTTGCATTAGCTGGGACAGCCAATGCAAGTTTGCTGAGGAACAGTCAAGCAAGGCTGTTGTGTGGCAGCGGATGATGCAGTTCGTTTCTTCTTCTGTACTGGAGATTATGGTCCACTACATTTGCCTGCATGTCTTGCAAGGCTGTCTGCTCTGGTGAACTCCTTGTCCCACTTCTCACTCTGGTAAGTCTTGTGGTCTGGGTTGAACTTGCACATTGCTTTGTAGAATCTTGCAGCATCAGTACTAGCGAATGCAGCATTGCAGTAGTTGTAGCTGGTGGTGGCCATCTGTCTGATATCACCACCGCATCTCTCTGCATGTCGTTTGTCAGTGCAGGCGAAAGAATCCCTGCACTTCTCATACATCAGCAACGCGACCCTGACTGGGTTCGGAGGGTAGTTTCTCTCATGTCGTAGCCATTTTTTGCGAACTGTGACAACATTATCACAAAAACTGCATAGAATTATTGATGGCGTAATAAAGGTGCGTCCAACAGCCATGACGATTTCAAATCGATTAAAAAGTAACAAGTAAAACAAATGATTATATTCTGAAAAATATAACACTAACTAAAACGTAAACTCTTGATGTACTAACCTAAACCACTAAACATAAGTTTTGAGGCTACTAACTAAACCCTATGAACTCTTGATATACTAACCTAAAACCTAACTCTTGATATACTAACTTGACTAAAATTTTTTTTGTACTAACTAAACCCTAACTCCTGATTTACCAACTAAAACTAATAAGTACACAAAACCAAATCTCTTGAAGTAAAAACTTCAGAATACGAAAAAATTCCTAAAATACAAACTAAACGACATGAAGTTCTAAAATCCAAAATTCACTCCAGTTAACTCTCCAACTATCACTCTAAACAATACTCCAGAAGCACTCGAATCTAGATACGATGAACGATGAACAGCGACTGATGAAACCCAAGGTCTCGAAGCTCATTTTATACAAAGTTGTAGTAATTAGATGAGAATATCAAAAGTAATAACTATTTTTAAAATATTTTTTTCAAAATGGAGTTACGCTATAGTTCCACAAAACATGTGACATTTAGATTTTGATGTGGCATTTGTGCGTACCACTGGCAGATAAATTAATTAACATCCATTTTTGGATTACGTACATACAAAGTATTAATAATATGTATTGCTTTATTAGTCCAATTAGAACACATTTGTAAATATAAATATGGAAAAAAACTATTTTAAACAATATTGTTTCATACAGACTTTAACNCCAATTAGAACACATTTGTAAATATAAATATGGAAAAAAACTATTTTAAACAATATTGTTTCATACAGACTTTAACAAAGTAATATGTAAACAGAGTGGCCGTACAAACTATTATTTAATACTTTATGGTTTTAAAAATGAAGAAGTAGTTCACCAAACACAGTCTTTTTGTAACATTATGTAGGCCATTATTCATTTGGAAATAGTGGTGCAAAACAAGCATTTTGACACACATTATTTCGGTTAATTACATATTTATATTACCACACGATTTCACTTCAACAGTTTCGCATTGTTAATTCCTTTATACGCTAGTCGAAGATGAAGATTCTTCAGCATTTTGACGTGAGCCAAATATTAAATTATTGTAGTAAGGCATATCAGATGGTGGGACATACTTCTGTGCAAATTCAAAACATCGTTATATTTTGCAGCTTTGATACGAATAGGTTCAATATAAAGCCTTTTTGATGGTAGAGTAGGAAACTTGTTCTGCATATAAATATAAAAGTCGTAACAGACAGTTCCAATGAATTATACAGAACATCGAATTACATTCTTATGTTTCACACTATACTGAAACAACCTATATGAGGCAACTGAAAAATTTTCCCTATATTTTGTGCCCTGTCCAGAAACTTCTATCGTGAGTTGTATTTCGTAAAAGTACTTTAAGAGATCACTGAAGTCTAGAATCATATCTTGATTTACAACCACCACTTCGAACATCTTGGAAGTGTCTCTTATAAGCTTGTGCAAGTCTTGTGCAAGTTACAAATATTCATGTTTACGTTACTGTTTTTCTACCAACCCAAATGAGCGGTCGCAAGTCAGGAAACTGTCCCCGGGCTCAGGGAACCTAAGTTTACTGTCTCAAATCTACGTTGCTGGATTAGGGTTAATCTTTTCCTGTAGTATTGCATGATTTTTGTTTTGTGTCGAGCAGTTGTCAGATAAAAAATTTACATGTTTGACATTTTTATTTAACGTATTGATAAAAAAATGAAGAAAACTTACGACATCGCTTGGTACTTCTCTTGCAGTACTTTTATCGTACATGTAGAAATAACTATATTGCGTACTCCGACGTGAATACGAAAACTATATACCCGTAGCTGCCTACTATGGAAGGTAATAGAAGGTTTTGTTCAAAATAAAAGCAAAAACACCTGGGTTTTCTTTTGCTTCAGCTATCTTCTCTTTAATAATGTAGAAAATATTCCTGTCTTCGGAAGGTGCAGTTCCTTCTCTACTAAGTATTATACGATTTACTTCTGCTTCTCACACTGCAAGCATTTACGTGTCCAAGCGATCACATGTTTGATATATGTCACTATGTAGTTTCCCAAAAAATTATGTTACTGTGCTTAGTGTAGAAATAACGATAATAGAAATCGTAACTCACATTGGGTTTTATGTCCAAACCAGCTGGGCCCTGAGATACTGTTCTGGTTCATACTTTTGTAGATAAAGAGCAGTGGCGACAGAGAGGGGCGTGGAAGAGGACAGGGCGACACTGTCCCACCCTATAATAGTGGGGAAGGACAATATAGGCATTTGTCCCCACCCTAAGTTTGACATCTACATTCAATAACAAAGTAGTTAATTTTCTCTCAAACCACAGGAATAAAAATATTGAAATGAAAGTGAAACGCATTACTGAATTTTACCAACGTTTGAAGAGGAAGAGATTGGGTCTTGCGAGACAGTCAACTGGAAAACTAAACAGTTGCCTTGGCAGTTAGGTGTGCTTGGATTCCCAGAACCTTGGGATATCTACATGTCTGTGTGGCTAAAATCTAACAAGTTGACTTTAGCAAAAATGCAGTTGATATCTAAAGCAATCGCGATTACGAAATTCTGCTGCTCGTTTTGTCGATGCTATCTTACTGTGCGTGGTATATTTATTATTATTCTAATGCAACAATGCCAACAGTAATCATTAAAAAAAAACGCAGTGAGAAAAGTACACTTTTATACTTATATACAGAACAGCTGTGTCAGTCTTTAGCTAATNCGCAGTGAGAAAAGTACACTTTTATACTTATATACAGAACAGCTGTGTCAGTCTTTAGCTAATCAACGCCAAAAACATCGTCCAGTAGATATTTTAAATATCTTTGGTGTAAGGTAGTGAACATTTGAACGTAAGCTTTGTCGAGTCACTAACCATTTATTCTGCTGTTATATGACATGGTGGTGATTGGTGGATTTACACTGTCGTGGCAACATGTACAGACAGCGGCTTGGACTCTTGGAGCGGTGAAGAGAGCAGCACAGACAGTTAACACAAGTGTTTCAGAGTACNGATGTTATCTTACTGTGCGTGGTATATTTATTATTATTCTAATGCAACAATGCCAACAGTAATCATTAAAAAAAAACGCAGTGAGAAAAGTACACTTTTATACTTATATACAGAACAGCTGTGTCAGTCTTTAGCTAATCAACGCCAAAAACATCGTCCAGGTAGATATTTTAAATATCTTTGGTGTAAGGTAGTGAACATTTGAACGTAAGCTTTGTCGAGTCACTAACCATTTATTCTGCTGTTATATGACATGGTGGTGATTGGTGGATTTACACTGTCGTGGCAACATGTACACTGTACAGACAGCGGCTTGGACTCTTGGAGCGGTGAAGAGAGCAGCACAGACAGTTAACACAAGTGTTTCAGAGTACAGTGATTTAAAGCGAGAGAGAAAGAGAGGGAGAGATATAGAGAGAGACAGAGAGATTCGGGCTGCTCTAACAGATAAGGTCTTCAACACGATTGTATGATTTTAATTACCAAATTTATTTATATATGTATGCTTAAAATTGCTGAAATGTCACGCACTAATATGCAAAAAAAATATTAAAGTATGTATTTTTAATGGGCTATAAATAAGNAATATGCAAAAAAAATATTAAAGTATGTATTTTTAATGGGCTACACATTCATCAATAAAAAAAAAATATATTGCTTTCGATATTTAGCTTGCACTTAGCAGACTACACTAGCCATATTTTCCTTACCACTAAAACTGCAATTACGCAAATTTCATTTTGATTTTATCGTAATCAAAGTGACAGTTAATCCAAATCGATGAATTACCAGTAGTCATTATTCTCAAGTAATCCATAAATTGAATGCGAAACAGTATTTCCATATGATAACTCGCAATGGTGCTTTATGCAGCAAAACCGAAATATATTACATATATTTTAGTACAAATGAACATCGTTAAAGATTATTCTTTTTGCTTTGTAAAACACAAATTTAACAGGCTCATAATAAAAACAAAACCACCAAAAAGAAAAAAGGAATGGACTAGTGGTGTAATTTTTCTTGTATTATTTTTGCTGAGGGAAAGCATTTCTCGTTGCATGGTTTTTGGTGGCACAATATTAATTGGTAAGGAACGTAGACTAGAGAAACACAGTTCTGTATTCATGCATTTGATGTGATAGTCGCTTAAATCAACTTCACTGCAAAATATAGCCTCATTGTTATTTATATATAGCAGTATTAGAGCACATGCTGTTGCTTTCATGTTCACCCGCAGTTTACATGAGTTTGACCATTGCTCTTCAAATTCAAGTTATGTTGTTTTGCAAATAGTAACTCTATTACTTTTCNCAGTTTACATGAGTTTGACCATTGCTCTTCAAATTCAAGTTATGTTGTTTTGCAAATAGTAACTCTATTACTTTTCATGCTGTTGCAGTCTCCAATGAAAACATTAAATTTGCGCATAAATTTTAATTTAGTTTTCTCATGTTTGATTTCTTGACAGTATTGCATATATTTAAGATTAAAGGTGACACAGAAACTATTTTTGCAGTGTAGCTGTTATTCCAAATTTTCACACCTTTGTATTTTATTGATACTGAAGGTTTATTTCTATTCATATGACCGTGAAAACTTACACTTTCTTCTTTCTTTTAACATGTATTAAAGAATTAACAGCACACCATGAAGTACAGATGATAGATAGTCACCATTTTCACCAGTTACGTGCAGAAAGAGTTTGCTTTTTTCAACAATGATATGTTAACACCAATTGTAAAACTTTTTTTAAAACTCGTGCTTATAAATCATGTAATTTTATTTATCAGTTGCAACAAAATGCAAACACTATTTCTTGGAACAATCTTAATTTCTTAAATATTGATCTAATGTTAGCAATTATAATGTTTCAAAACAGTTTTTTTTCTCTGACAAAAATTTATCGTCTTATATGTAGCAAGAAGTTTACCTTGTGCTGATTTCTTATCTCACAAATATAATTCCTTCTTTAACCACAATTCTCTAACGTATGCTTAAATATCTTATTGCAGAAATGTTATTTTCAAATAAGACTGACACGAAAAGAATTGATAAATGCTAAGGAAACTAAAATTTAAAGCCAATTAATGAACCACCACTACCGTTTGTTTCGCAACCATTTTCATCAAAATGCGACAAAGAGGCGTTGCTAGAAAATGTGCTATTGTCAAGCTTCCAGCTACTTTAAGTCTACTTTCTTGATTGTTAAAAGTTTTAAAGTACAATGAAGGAACAGCTGAATAAATTCCAATTTTATTAGGTACCGATAACTAAAAAACCAATGCTATTTCTTTTTGATGAACATTTATATAATAAGTTAGTTATTGCACACTCCTTCTGCTAATCGTTAGTAACATGAATGAGAACAGGTTAAGAACCAGCTAATGGCATGTACTACAAAAGGAAGCAGGTTTTGTGACTTCACTACAAAGTTGGTGGTTATGCCTGTCAAAATCCCACCAACTTACGAGACCGAGATTATGTGGTAGAAGACCTTGAACGTTTTATTATAGGCTATTAATTACTTTCTTAACGTAGACAGAAAACACAAATACTAACAATATGGTACTTATGGACACACACAAAAGTCTAACACATTTATCACGCTAAGGTAGGGTGCGATGTTCCACTGTCTGGGCCAGTTTCTTCATGTGGTGAGTAATGGTACGGTATTAGAACCATAGTTGGCCTAAAGCTGTGTTTAGTATAACGAGCCTCCCACAGCTTAGGTCCATATATTGTATCAGACAGTACTTCATGTAAATGACACAGTTCTATGGTGTGGAGTTCTGTCTTCTCCCTCATCTTCACTGCACCACTGCACCCCTTGTCCAAACTAAATTTTGACAATGTGTGTACTTGTGTTTTTGGCATCTTGCTCTGCATAATCATTGTGAAGGCAGTATGGTAATAGTTGGTGATTATTTCGTATTGCGTATCCAAATCACCAAAAAAACACTATATTACGTATCCAATGATAAATAAAATNAGTTGGTGATTATTTCGTATTGCGTATCCAAATCACCAAAAAAACACTATATTACGTATCCAATGATAAATAAAAACCACCCAAAAAGTCGTCGATTTCGTATCCAACCCAAGTCCTGAGAAGGCCAAAACAAATGCAAAATTTCTCCCTGCGTATCCAGCCTGCCTGTAATTACCTGTTTTTTTTACCAAAAGTTTCTTTGTGCGTATTTACATGAAAAAACGACCTGAATTGAAAAGTGGTTGGTTTGCATATCCAAACCGACAGGTGGAAATTGCCACCAAGCCTTATTTGTTTCGATTCACGTATTCATTTATCTTTGAAAAACATTTAGAAAAATACCTAATTGTTTCCTTTGGCATATCCAAACTGAAAACGGAACAATTGGTCACTTTGCCAATTGTTTCCCTGGGCGTATCCCCATGTGGAAGTGACTTGTTGCTAAAATTTTCCTATTGCGTACCTAACAACGATTCATTTACATTTTAAATCCAAAACCAATAGCCAGCTAGTGAAATGAGTTGTGTAAATAATATTGAGTTCAAAAAAAAAAATAATCAAGACATGGAAACTCTAAAAGCTTCACTGGCTTACAGTGAGGGATTATAATTAATGCATTTCATGTATCAATGCCTCGGAATAACGAGTTTGTACAGGGATGTTTCATTTTGTTCGTTTTTATGAAAGTTGCAGAATTTAGAGTATCTCCAAGGTTTCCATAAGCTTACCCCCCCTTCCTTTTTTTTAAAAAAAATGAAAACCACCTACTGCTATTTTCATGTTAAATTGACCCAAACAGCTACTTGTTGTCATTTTAAACAGACATTGCACACCGCTAGTTAATCACATTTTAAAATTTAAATGTGCCATTGTCATTTTAACACTTTGTTTATTCTGATTATAATTCTCTAAACTAAACCAGTTGTGAGATTCCTAGTCGGGTACAAAAAAAAATATCAAGAGTTGTGAGATAGATGGCTCTTTCGTGTTGTTATGGAGACGATATATATTGGCAAGGGAGGACCAATGTGGACCACCCTCTTACTACCAAACACAAGATCAAAGGTCATAAACTGAGGCAAACAGCAAACCTACTTTAAACACTTTAAAAATGTTTACTGGAAATTGGTAATTTTTTGCCTGCTAGTTTCTCGGGGNATGTCGCATTGCGTATCCAACAACGATTCATTTACATTTAAAACCTAAAACCAGCTAGTGAATTGAGTTGTGTAAATAATAATGAGTTTTAAAAAAAATAATCAAGACATAGAAACTCTAAAGTCTTCACTGGCTTACAGTGAGGGATTATAATTAATGCATTTCATGTATCAATTCCTCGGAATCATGAGTTTGCACAGGGATCTTTCGTTTTGTTCTTTTTAATGAACCTTGTGCAACTCCAAGGTGTCCACAAGTGTTAGTGTGTCACGAGGAAGGCTGAAAATACTGCTGTGTGACTCACCTCTCTTTGCACCTGCGAGGTTGTTTAGTTCTGTTCATTTTATTTGAAAGTTGTGTAGATTTTATAGCCCCCCTCCAAGGCGTTCACGCCTCTGCACTCGAGATTTAATCAGGTTGGTGATGTCAACAGGAAATCACAGGCTTATTAAAATGCACAAGCTTGAGTCTCGTTCATTTTGTTCTTTTTAATGAACCTTGTGCAACTCCAAGGTGTCCACAAGTGTTAGTGTGTCACGAGGAAGGCTGGAAATACTGCTGTGTGACTCACCTCTCTTTGCACCTGCGAGGTTGTTTAGTTCTGTTCATTTTATTTGAAAGTTGTGTAGATTTTATAGCCCCCCTCCAAGGCGTTCACGCCTCTGCACTCGAGATTTAATCAGGTTGGTGATGTCAACAGGAAATCACAGGCTTATTAAAATGCACAAGCTTGAGTCTCGTTCATTTTGTTCTTTTTAATGAACCTTGTGCAACTCCAAGGTGTCCACAAGTGTTAGTGTGTCACGAGGAAGGCTGGAAATACTGCTGTGTGACTCACCTCTCTTTGCACCTGCGAGGTTGTTTAGTTCTGTTCGTTTTATTTGAAAGTTGTAAAGATTTTATAGCCACTCCATGGCCATCACACCTCGCTACTCGAGGATAAAGAAGGTTGGTGATGCCAACAAGAAGTTAAACAGGCTTATTAAAATGCAGTCTTGGCGCTAGTTCGTATGTAGATTTTATAGCCACTCCATGGCCGTCACGCCTCTCTACTCGAGATTGAGGTTGGTTGGTGTGCCAACAGGAAGTTATAGGGGTATATATATTGGAAGCTGGCCGCAGAAAAACTATCAATCGATCATCAGTCGATCAGCAAAAAGGAACTCTTACCAACATAGGTAACATATACACCAGTTGTGATGTTAATCCTTTAAACTAAACCAGTTGTGAGATTCGTAGTTAGGTACAAAAAATTGAATACATATCAAACAGCAAGCTATTCAAACAATTTAAAACATGAAAACTAAACCAACTAATTTATTTTAATGTTATTAATTTTTTCCAATAGTTCCTCGGAGCCGATCCTGCTGCGAAGAGTGACTTGTTAAAAATTTCCTATTACATATTCTAGCCTAAACCAACTTATTCATTTTAAACTCTAAACAATTAGTTATCACGACTACTGCCATTCTCACTTTAAATTGACACACACACACACAGTCATTTTAAAATTTCCTATTACATATTCGATTCTAAATTCAAACACTTTAAAACTAAACCAACTAATTCATTTTAAACATGAAAACCAACTAATTCATTTTAAACTTTACTTTAAATTGACATACACACATACACACACACACAGCAAGCCATTCAAACACTTTGCACAAAGACCTCGCTCTTACTAAACATAGCAAGCCAATCTCACTTTAATTTTAAATGAGCTATTGTCACAGACCCCCCCCCTCCCCCACACGTTTTTAAATAGAAACCACACAAAACAATTAAACAATTCATTCGCACTTTAAACTCAGGCAAATAGCTACTTGCGTATATTTTTATTTTCACGCTTCCTTACTTGTATCTGATAATTAAAAAAATATATATATACTTTCGTTTTATCCATTTATTTTCTGACGACTTGCTTATAAACTTCAGCATGGGCGTCGATGCAACATAGTTGTACTGACTGTATCAAGCAGATATGTCAACTGCTACCAAGTGCACTGTGTGCTTTGGAGGGTATGAAAAGTGCCCTCGCCGTGATTGGGATGAAATAGTACCGAGGATTCATTTTAAGCCATTAGTAATCACGAGTTGTGAGATGGTTCTTTCATGTTGTTATGGAGGCGATATATATTGGCAAGGGAGTAACGATTAGGACCTCCTTCTTACTACCAAACATCGAGCCATTCAAACACACTAACATTTTAAACATGAAAACCAACTACTGCCATTTTCACTTTAAATTGACACAAACACACACACACAAACACACTCACACACACACAACACACACTTTAAAACATGAAAACTAAACCAACTAATTCATTTTAAACCATTAGTAATCACGAGTTGTGAGATGGTTCTTTCATGTTGTTATGGAGGCTTATTTATTTTAAGGTGAAATTTAAATTTTTATTAATTTTTTTTAAAATTCTTTTAAAGATAAAATAAAAACTAGGGTTAGACACCCTATTATTTTATTTGTTAATTTTGACTAGGGTAGTAATAGTTATGTTCTTTAAACCTAAAGAATTTGGCGGTGTTTTAGTCTATTCAGAGGAATTTGCCTATTAATCGATAGTCCCCGATTAATCTTTCTTTTATTTGTAATCAGTATGTATACCGCCGTTATAAGTTTATTTTATAAGATTTAATTTACTAATTTTTTTATTTTAATTTATTTCAGGTCAAGGTGCAGTTAATATATAAGTTTAGGTGAATTACAATATTATTTTAATATATGGATTTAGATTTGAAATTTCTAATGAAGGTGGATTTGTTTGTAATTTTATTTATGTTGGTTTTTTGATTTTAGCTCTAAAATAAGTACATATCGCCCGTCACTCTCAATATATTTGAGATAAGTCGTAACATAGTAGGTGTACTGGAAGGTGTACCTAGGATTATCAGGATTTAGTTTATAGAAAATATTTCATTTACATTGAGTAGAATTAAATTGCGAAGTTTGAGTTCTGATTAGTTATTTATTTATTTTTAATAATTTAAAGTTATTATTTAATTAANGATTAGAAACGAGTGCAGTCGTTGCCCGTATGGGTGGTTCTTTTTCCAAATGTATTCTGCCAAATAGCCGGCCCAAGACTTTTCCCGCCTACCAAAACACAGAATGCTATACCTCACCGAACACCAATTCCGTTCGATGTTTTGTGTGTGCACTCTTAAAGATTCGCCTTGCCTCAACTTTAGTTTGTTTCGGGTGTTAACTATTCCACTCTTTTCACTGCACACAAAATCCTTCNTCCGGTGATTTACTTGCAGGTGGTGATAGCCGTGCATGTCCAAGTTAGTGTAACCTCGCCAACAGTCTGAAATTATTGTCGTGCCCAGCACAATCCATTCACAAATACATTTGACTAAAGGCGCGGCGTTCCTCTTTTCCACCGGCACCAGGAAGAAATTAGTAGGATCGCCTCTCTCCACACCGCCGAAAACCCACTGGCCGTGAACTTTTCGTCCCTTGCGGTTTTTACGCTTACCCAACTTTGATTCGTCTATCTCGACTATTTTGCCAGGCCCGCCGATTCTTTTCCTGTAAGTTAACACCCAGTCTATGCACACTTGGCGGCAGAAATTCGACCAGGCGACGACTGTCTTGCCCGAGCACTTAAGTTCGTTTAGTATAGTCTACTGTCGGGGATACTTGATCAGGCACCACAATAAACACAACTCGATGATCTTGCCCGGCGACAAATTTGAATCTCCCACGAAACTGCCCTGTCTTGCCGACACTTAAAAATTGCATTTTGTGCCATTCTCCATGCGCTGTCGACACCAGTTTCTGCATCATCTACACCGTATTGACGGTTTAAGGATGTCATGCTCGATGAGGAATGTGTTTACGTCCGGTGAGAAATAAATCAATTTCCGAGCGTTCAATATGGTGATTTTACACCCCTCACACACCATTGTATGTTTTCCTAATTGAAAACGTTTAGGTTTTAAGTAAAACCACACTTGGATACGCTAAATGGAACAATTGACTTGAATTTGGATACACTAAACAGAATTCGACCGGATACGCAATAGTACACTGACTTGTAAAGTAAATAATTTGAGTGGATACTCGATACTGCAGTCGCTGGTTTCCTATGGTTTTACCATAAGAGTACGCAATACGGAACAATCACCTAATAGTTTTCTGTGAGTTTTATATTTACTGTACCTGTACATAAATTCTGCTATTGCGTAGTTTGAAAATTGAAACTTATTGTACAAGTATACAGTGTGGAATAGTAAACACAGAATCTCATACAAATGATTGTACAGATGATGACCACGTTGATCTCCCCCAGCCAGAACAACCATCTGCGCCATAATGCTAGATGGGATCAGTTCAGAAGGCGATTCATTGTCATGAACTTTGCTTAGCAATACTCTGCAGCACTACTTCTGTAATTTCATGGTTATGATAAATGTCAACTATATTATGTATAATTAGTGTGAGAATATCTATCATTATAATTTAACGTACATGGGAGTGTATATACATATATGCATTCAGCGATGAAAATGCCAGCTATGTAAATTCAGATAGGTCTGTCATGTTACTTTTTCTGAAACTTCTTCAAACTGTATAGATGTAAGTGAGATGGACATAGGCAGAGTTGAACAGCTGAGGTCTTCAGTGCTGATGGAAGGGTGGGTGAAGCAGGGCTGAATGCAATGGTGGGGGAAACGGGACCACTCTGCGATAATCCACCAGCCAACGCAACGTCCGATACGTTTTCCACATGCGAAAGTTCATAGAGCCCACCGGGAATCGAGGCTGGCTCGTCGTGGTGTCGGACGAGTTGT
>NQII01005578.1:0-35198 GCA_002778355.1 Clitarchus hookeri
GTTAAGCGAAAATATTATTAAAACGTTACTATAATGAATCAGTATGAAAATAATATTTTATTCGAGAACATCAAATTTGGTTCAGTTTAAGTTCATTCGTAGAGGAGCGAGTATCTAGTTATCAAGGGAGTTGAGTCGAGTTGAGAGAGGTCTTGAGAGCTGATGAGGTTGAAATGAGGAGAGAATAGAGCAGTGACAGAATGCAAGGGTGGGGGAAACACAATATCCCCGAGAAAACCCGCCGACCAGCGGCATCGTTCGGTACGATTCCCACTTACGAAAATCCGGGAGTGACCCAGCAGGGGATTGAACCCGGTTCGCCTTTGTGGGAGGCGGACAGTCTAACCGCTCAGCCACCGGGNCAGGGGATTGAACCCGGTTCGCCTTTGTGGGAGGCGGACAGTCTAACCGCTCAGCCACCGGGGTAAAAATTCCACACCTAATAATTCTGTTAAATGAAACTAAGTAATACTCTAGATAAGCTGCAGTAAAGCAGTGTCGATGTAAGAGACCGCCTTCGCAATATATTTGCAAAGTCCTCTTGCCCTTCTCTTGCAATTACGTTGGCTAACTTACTGATTAGCGGGGGAGTTCGGGAAGCAAGTTTAGTTACTGGCCACAACTAACGGAGATAATTAAAATCGCGGAGATGCTTTCCTGCGTTTCATCAGACGCTGTACGTATTTCGCTTTTCCAGCCAGGTGAAATATACACTTAATATAANAGATGCTTTCCTGCGTTTCATCAGACGCTGTACGTATTTCGCTTTTCCAGCCAGGTGAAATATACACTTAATATAACGGGTTTATTACGCACTGAACGTAATCCTTGTCATGTTTACCATCCACTTTAACTGTTGATTGGGAAGACGCGTGCCTCTGCACCCATTGGCTAGAGCCGCCCTTTACAGCAACGTTCTATAAATTTTATGACTGGTGTCTCAAGTGAAGACAATAAGCACCATGACATTATTCAAAATGTTTGTGGACTGACTACTTGAAAGTAGGCAGCACGCTCAATGGTATTGTCCAATAATTTTGTGGACTTGCGCCTCGAATGTAGACAGCACGCACCTTATAGTCCACTAATTTATTGACCGTACTGAGGTTTATTCTATGCAGGCTGGGAAGCTCAATGCTTTTAGTTTGGAAACTTAAAGGTTTCTCCACCAGGGAGTACTAGTGTCGCATGTGTACCGGAATTTTCATGTTTCTACTTAAGTAAATGGGATTAATTACAATTTTTCTAAAACAAGTATAGCTGTGAAAATCATTCCGATTTATATTATGTTAGAAAGTACCAAAAGAACTTTGTTCTTCACACTGTATTGGAATTACAACGAAATGCATCCACATGCTGTTGAAAAGTCTGTCGTAAACTGTATTCAGAAAAACGTTGCCTTACACACATAAATTATATGTGATAACTGATAACTTAATCGAGAAATATGTATCTATGGTGAAATTGTTCAAAATATTATTTTTAGAGATTTCCTACGCAGCTTCCTGAAAGGAAGGGAGAAAAGTACAAAGTTCGTTTTAATAATGGCTATATCAATTACGTAGTACGTAACGTTTTTCATTTGAAATAAACATGCTCAAAATGGCGCTTGATGCCAGACACAGTTGTATGTTTTTTGTTTGCTCTTGTAAACACCTTGAGGGCGTGAATAAACGTCACACAACAAAGTTAATACTTGAAATTTTGGCTCCGCAAGTATATGTATATAACAATTCGAGCTAAAGACAAACATTTGTGCACAAATAGAGTGGTCCGCCTAACGTGGAAACCCTCAATATTTCCGGAACGGTGGCAATTTACGAAATGCTGTTTCCGCTAAACGAAATTACTTAAGGGGGCAAGTAATTTGCCGCAAAGTGACTATTCGTAACACGTGTATGGACAGAAATAATTAAACCACGTATGATTTTTCCCCCGGAAAATACAGTCATTTCAACGGCATCTGGAAGTACGCGCAAAGTGGAATTCAGTGACATAGCGTATCTAATGGAAAGTAACACAGAAACGCCAAGAAATAATGTGCAAATATGATTAAGTTGGGTGGGCCGGTAGTATGGGGCAGTGGACCTGTACCAGCGCCGGGCTTCCGCCTAGGCGAACAAGGCACCTGCATAGGGCACTTTCCTCGGGGGGGGGGTCTGGCCAGGGGACAAACTGTTTTTTTATCAATAAAATTAAATAGGAAAGTACAAATATACAACAGTAATTAAATTAATAGAGGACACATGACAAGACAACGCTAGTTATTATTACAGTGGCTAAAATCGGATAATTATTAAAGTGAGTGCACACGAATGCGGTTCGTTGACACTTTAGTGTAATTTTTTTTTTACTCGGTTACAGTTAGTTAGCACGAGGGTGGAATGTCATGGAAAAAGAACTTTAGCAGTGCTGGAGAAAAGTTGTAGGTTACAGTGAATGGACTAGTGCAATCTCGCTACCTGCAGAGAACTCATCTCCGTGTTCCGGAATCGGACTGCTTTTCTGCAAATACGACTATCATAAACGAATAGAATAGGATTTTNGAACTCATCTCCGTGTTCCGGAATCGGACTGCTTTTCTGCAAATACGACTATCATAAACGAATAGAATAGGATTTTAGATTAGAACACTATTCATGCAAAGAAATGTTTTGAGATGTTGTTACACTTCCTCTGGCCAACTCATAATGCAATTAGATTAAATTAAAATTCCCAAAATTATTTCACTCATACAAAAGGGCTTGCGTTTTGAAAATTGAGGTGTAAACGTTCATAAATTTTGNAAATTCCCAAAATTATTTCACTCATACAAAAGGGCTTGCGTTTTGAAAATTGAGGTGTAAACGTTCATAAATTTTGACCATGTAACATTGGCAGTTGTAATGGGTTAGGGTTGATCAATGTTGGGCAAATGTGCACAAGATTGAAAATGGTCTATCTCATAGTCAATGCTTGCGTCTTTCCAAACTCATCATTCCAGGTGAATCCCGGGATAGTTCCTAAAATATGGCCTCTTTCTTCCCCACTTCTGGTGTCTAGAGCCACTGGTGGCATCTCTCATGATAGCTTACGAAGAGGCGTTCAGAAACTACCTAAGTCCAAAACTACCAATTAAGGCACATATGCACAGTAAACAAGTTTGTGCTATTACCAAAAAAAAACTACTTCCAAGATGCACCAAGGAGGAAATGTTGCAAACTATAAATTTAGTCACAGACTTTAATTTTATATTGTTAAAAACCCTATATATTAAAATTGCTGGCTCAGAGTATTATACCAGCTATGCCTAGGGACCACAAAACTTCATGAATTCATCTCAAAGACAATTCAGACGTCGAGCACATATACGTTAAAGTCGTTTTTCAATTGGATCACAGTTTACGAGACACATTCAGAAACGCTTTTGACTAAATAAAAAATCCTGTGAAGAAACAAGCGGNCAATTGGATCACAGTTTACGAGACACATTCAGAAACGCTTTTGACTAAATAAAAAATCCTGTGAAGAAACAAGCGGGGCTGCTTGGTCAAGGTGAGACTATCCACGTTATTGTGCAATGGCCAAAGGACAAATAACTGAGACACAAATACACACTTCAAAAACGTTTTGCACCACCTGTAATTNACATATGCGGGGCTGCTTGGTCAAGGTGAGACTATCCACTTTATTGTGCAATGGCCAAAGGACAAATAACTGAGACACAAATACACACTTCAAAAACGTTTTGCACCACCTGTAATTGGTTGAACATGAAAGGTGATATCTGGGACAGTAGCTGCGTTACAAGCAGCATTCGTTAAGTATGGCGTAGCAAGTGTGTGTGTCCTTCCTTCCCGCCCTTGCCCTTAATACTTTCTCCTGGGTCGTGAGAAACCCAGTAACTCAGAAATCTTAGTATTGCAAATCTAAGAGTGTGTATGTATGAGTGTGAGCCTATCTCGCATGTAAATGACCACGTGGAACTTGCCTGTCTCTTGCGATGATCATTTTAGCATTCCGTCATGGCGAATACCATTTTCTGTAAACAATTAATAAAAACATCCTTCGAAAATAAACACTGTAAATCAGTTGTTANCTCCCGCCCTTGCCCTTAATACTTTCTCCTGGGTCGTGAGAAACCCAGTAACTCAGAAATCTTAGTATTGCAAATCTAAGAGTGTGTATGTATGAGTGTGAGCCTATCTCACATGTAAATGACCACGTGGAACTTGCCTATCTCTTGCGATGATCATTTTAGCATTCCGTCATGGCGAATACCATTTTCTGTAAACAATTAATAAAAACATCCTTCNTCTCTTGCGATGATCATTTTAGCATTCCGTCATGGCGAATACCATTTTCTGTAAACAATTAATAAAAACATCCTTCGAAAATAAACACTGTAAATCAGTTGTTAACATTTTACAAAGCCTATACACCACAGCTAGTAAGATCTGAGTTACCATTGCGTTGGGTTGAATTCCCAGAAAGGGTGAATGGCGTGATGTCATCTATATACTGAATATTGATAACAATAGAAATGTTATTCCAATAACGTTTCTTATTTTAATAAAATCATAAATGTCAATGTAACTAATTATTTAAAATACTACCACAATATCTGCAAGTGAGACCGGGCGTCTCATTTTCAACAAATTTTCCGCCTGCCAACTATGTACAGCCCGCCTAGCAACACATCTAAAATGTTGACTATCAACACCTATATTTCCGCCAACTTTTGCGAAATAGTGTGTAACTAAATGAAACAGATTTCCTACCTTTTGATGCGAAAACACCACGTCGTTTTCCTGCGCTGCCCTAGGCAAGGCAACGATGGTGATGGGTCAAGTTGGGGAGCACCGACAGTGGATACGCCTCCCATAGTATTCACACCACACACAAAGCAATACTGCCGGCGCGGCGAAGAGTCTCATTGCTCGCCGCCTAGCAGCACTAGTGTGGCCGTGACGGGTTTGAGCGTCGTCATACGGAAGTGCCACAGCGCGGCATGTGGCGATATTTACAAGAAAAAGAGACTATCTTCTTATATTTCAGCCCTTGGTTGGCTAAATCAAAAATGTAACGTTTTAAGCCCCTTATTAAGGAGGGGAACTATTTTTTTGGTTCTATATAAGCCAGAGTAAGCTGCACGCTTATTGAGAATAAGATCCTGGAATTCATGTTGAGATAAGTATAATACGACTCTTCCGGTCATGGAATTAAAAGGGAACATTTGGGAGTCCCTCAGTAATTTGAAAATAATGCTTGTAATACTTTTTTATGGATATAGTACGCTCTTTTATGGATACCTTTCATGAATGACTGAACATGTGTTTAAAAAGATTCAGTACAAGCCAAAGTATTTTGCTACAAAAATTGAAGACAACAAATTATCATTCAGGAGTGACCTTCACAGTTTTATATAAGTGTCATATAAATCTCCTTGTGTGACACCGAATTGTTTGCTATATGAAAAATATGCTTTCTTAGCAAAACAACCCGTGTTCATTTTATGATACNTTGTGTGACACCGAATTGTTTGCTATATGAAAAATATGCTTTCTTAGCAAAACAACCCGTGTTCATTTTATGATATTGAACAAGATATATACAGGTTGAGTACAAAAGAATACCACAACTTTGGATGTCCATAATATCAAAACCAAACCATCTACAACCTTGATTGACCAATTAAATGAATCGTGGTACCGTGACATTTGTATACCATACATTCATTAATCTTCAATTTGACCACCATGAGCATCCACGATATTATCGCGACATCTACGCGATAATAAAACTCGTTCCACGCTCTTGTCAGCATGTCCGGTGTTACGGTTTGGATGGTGTTCGTAACTCGGTTTGAGGTGGTGAGGGGGAAGCGAGCTCGCATTCGACACGTCAATGTAAAGGGGACGGTCTGATGTATCCTTGCCCAGGACGAGGTAGACGGTGCCTTCATGTCTAAGCTGGTTTTTAGCGATGAAGCGACGTTCCATACTAATGGTAAGGTGAACCGGCACAACGTGCGGATATGGGGCCTGGAGCCCCCACATGAAACCACTGAACACAAGTGCGCTTCCCCCAAAGTGAACGTGTTTTGCGCTGTATCCAAACACACTGTTTTCGGCCCTTTCTTTTTTCACGAGCCCACTGTTACTGGAATCCCTTATTTGAACATGCTTACAGAGTGTTTGTTTCTTCAGTTAGAAGAGGCGGCGGGGGACTTCATTTTCCAGCAGGATGGTGCACCACCCCATTGGCACCTAGCTGTTCACGGATACCTGAACGAGACTTTTCCGCAACGCTGGATTGGTCGAGGAGCAGCTGGTGACCAGGCACTTCATCCCTGGCTCCCAAGAAGCCCGGATCTTACTCCGTGTGATTTTTGCTATGGGGGTATATAAAGGATCAAGTGTTTCGTCCACCATTGTCGGCTAACATTGACGACCTCAATACGAGAATTACGGACGTCATCCAAACCGTAACACCGGACATGCTGACAACATTGTGGAACGAGTTTGATTATAGCGTTGATGTCGTTCGGGCCGTTCGTGGTGGTCACATTGAACATTTATGAAGATATGGTAAACCAACTTCGCAGTTCCACCATTCATTTGATTGGTCAACCAAGGTTGTAGGTCGTTTGGTTTTGATATTATAGACCTTCAAAGTTGGGGTATTATTTTATACTCATCCTGTATACTCTACTGAAAAGAAAATGCTGTAATTTGGAGATGTTTTGAAAAGTTTAGTTTTGCTGCTTTGTGTCGCCCTGGTAAGCGCTACAGGTTGTAGCAAAGAGAATCTGCGCATTCAGCAGAATTGTTGATTTTGCCTCTTACTACATGAGTTGTTTTGTATTAATTATAGTAATTATTCAAGAACAAAAAAAAGAAATTGCGTCTCAGGAGGTCTGTTTTAAACTAATTTTCATCAGTTTCGAGATTGTCCTGTTGGTATTAGTTTTTCCGCTATATCAAGATGGGGAATACNTTTCAAGATTGTCCTGTTGGTATTAGTTTTTCCGCTATATCAAGATGGGGAATACAACAGCTCAGCATGGCGGCGCTGAGTGAGGTACTTAAGGAGGCAGGAGAGGAGGTGTTGGACTCTGACAATACCACAGAACTGAGGGTAAAGGCTCGAGCGCTCGTGAAGCGGGGTGATGCTGGGTAGGGTGCCACCGGGGCAACTGCGAGTGTGGGTGAGTTCTGCCCAGTGTTACGGGCACTTCGTTATGTTCCATCTGAACTATAAGCCCAAATACCGGATTTAAAATACACTAGTATTTCAGCAGTAATAAAATTTTTTGTAGCACATAATGCAGTGTTAGCAATGAATTATTATCCTAAACAAGTGCTGTATGCGGCAGTAGCTTTCAAGGTCCCTAAGTTGTTTCAGTCAACTTTATGTGCTGCGAAATATGAAAAATGGGATATGGTACGTCTGACAAATACCTGCCTTCGGCTTATTGCTAGTGACGTAGCTATCATGAAAATGCTTATGAAACTTTAAGAAAAAAAAAGTCAACAGCCAAGTCAGACTATGCAAGATTTTGTGAAAGAAATTCTTGGTTTAGTGGGGTATTAGGTATTTCATGTCCAGAAGGGTGTTTTACACAAGTTACATTTTGTAATTTGCTCCCGCAAAACGGTAGGTTTTTTACGTTTGTAACCAAACCCACCACACTTGAGCAATAGTTAGTTTTAGTGACGGAATTAGAAAAGACAATTAGGGACTCTGCTGGATCAGCCATTTGGTACTGTTAGGAGGGACGTTAAAAAAGTGGAATCTAAGAATATTCCGCCTAGGCTTTGTTTTGTTTGTGGCAAAAGTAACCACATGGCAAAATATTGTTTTCACAAAAAAATCTATTCAGAACATAAATCAAATGAATCAGGCAAAATCAGAGATGAAAACGAAAAGGACTTCTTCTATGCAGACAGGTCAAGCTGTTATGACGTCACCAAATGTAAATAAGTTTCAAGATGTACTGTGTTTTATTGTAATCATAAAGGGCATATTAAGGCTACAGGTCACCAAAGGTAAACCGTAGTGGGATGCCATAATATAACTAATTTAGCTTTTGAATGAAAGTATGGATTATTATATGTTCCCATAATAATTTCTTATCAGGTGAACGTGTCGGCACTCATTGATTCAGGTGCAACATGTTCTCTTACGAACCAGGCATTTTCTAATTTGTTATTGCGGAATGTACCAAAAGGTTTGATCCAGGTACAGAAGAGGGAAACGATCGGACGTCCCTTACGAATGAGTGAGTGATTCGTTTACAATACATCGCTAAATTTAAAATTAAATTTAAGACTTTCTCTTGGAAATTTCATTTGAGTGTTTTACCAGGTTTGAGTTATGATTATTTTTTAAGGTGTGGATTTTTTTTGGAAAAAATCCGTGCCAGTTTGAATGAATTTCTTAAAGAGTTACTGTTTGAATTTTGTAAAGAACAACAAGTTCTGGTTACATCAAAACGTTTTCGGTATATGTGGTGACAGCTAATGAAAATAATGAGAACCAGGAAAAATTGATTGAAGATTTGCAAGCAGAATTTGCGGATGTAATAACAGTACAGTTAGGGCATTATACTATGTGTCCTATAGTGTCCTTAAAGATCACGAACCAGTTTCATTTCTGCCATATCCTGTAGCACCACCTAAATTAAAAGCTTTCAAACAACTAATACAGGGGTTGCAAAATCTGGCTGTTTTGGAGCCTTGTGATGGTATTTATTCCAGTCCAGCTTTTTTTATTGCCAAAGAAAATTCCAGGGAAATATCGTATTACATGTGACTACCGTAGAGTGAATAGAAATATATTGTAAACCCATATTCTTTGCCTACGATCAAGTCAGTGTTTCAACATTTAGGAATGGAAAAATATTTTTTATATTTCTGATTTAAATTATGTCTTCTTGCAGTGTGATTTGCACCCCGATTCGAGAGAGATTTTGGCTTGTGTAACTCCGTGGGGTCAATATCAATGGAAAAGGGGTAAATTGTGATCCACAAGCCATGTCCAGGGGTTTTTTTTCACATATTGAGGAAATATCAATATGAGTTTTTATTCACATATATCAATTATATTTGTGTTTATAGTGGAAATTTTGAGGAACACATTATTTATTATTTGTGTCTTATTTTAACAGCTTTGAGAGAACCTGGTTTAATAGTAAATCCCGGAAAGGTGACATGGACAAAAACGTATGTTAAATACCTGGGATTTGTGATCACAGATGGTAAGTTACTGATAGATCCTGAGAAGATTAGGCCTATCGTAAATTTTCCAGCACCCGACAATTTGAAAGGAGTGCGGCGTTTCCATGGTTTTCAGAGTTTGCAGAAATTTCAGAACCTCTCAATGCCCTTAAAAGAAAAGGGGTGGGTTTAGTTTGGAGAACAGAGCAATAAAAGGCATTTAATCAGTTAAAGCAAAAATTAACTTCTCCACCTGTGCTTCATTTGCCTCAATTTGATCAACCAGTTACCTTACAAGTGGACGCTAGTACGAAGGCACTAGGTGAAGTACTTTGTCTTGTTCCCGTAGCCTATGACATTCGGCTGCTCACACCAGCAGAGCACAAACTTTCGGTGTATACGAAAGAAGTTCTAATGACATTATTTGGGATGCAGAAATTTGCTGACTATTTGGAAGGAGGGGAATTCTTATTACATACTGACAATCAAGCGTTGAGTTGGTTTTTTTCTGTGGACAAACCAGCTTAACGATTGGCTAGGTAGTTAGTGTGTCGCCAGATTTAATTTTCAATGAAGCATATGAAGGGAACTGACAACTGAGTTGCGGATTGTTTGCCCCGCATGTTTGACTAAAATAACTTTCATGAGTTTAATCCTGCGAAAGTGATGGTAATAAAGGAAGTAAGTCCAATAGAACAGGCTAAAATTTTCCTCGGGCTTATTTCAAGTTACAGCAACACCAGGGAACAGATACGGAATGTAGAGTTATAAAATCAGACATAGATGCCGATAAGGCAGGCCATTACGAGGTGCGGAAATGGTTGATAGGGTAAGTGGATACTAAATCTCATAGTTTTAGTTTTTTTGTTCCTCGGGTTTTGAGAGTGGCCATTTTTCAGTACTATCATAACACCTATTTTGGAGGTCGTTTTGGACAGGATAAAAATGTGTCTAGGATAAACGCAATGGTTTACTGGCCTGGATTAGCTAAGGAGGTTGAACACCTTGCTAAGCAATGTGTAGATTGCAAGAAGGCTACGCCGAGAATAGCGAATATGATAAGTACTAACAGTGCACATGTCGCGAAGCTCCTAACACCACACTCAAAATATACATGTCAATCGAAAGAGCACACCAAAATCTATAGGAATGTGCAATATTAATTGCACAGTGTGGCAAAATGAAGACCAGATAAAAAGGAAAACTAAATAATGAGTGCCTGGAGGAAATCTTCAGTGAACTGTGTGTGCGGAGAATGTTTGCCAATTCGACTGTTAGGTACGAGCTGATCGCGGTTATGTTAACACTTTTGAAATCTGTGTCTTAGATCTCCCTTTCTGCACATTTCTTTTTTTTTTTTTGGGTCTTTCAATTCGTGCATAGGATGGGAATAACGCCGGACGATGCCGCTGGTCGGCGGGTTTTCTCGGGTATCTCCCATATAACCCGCCCTTGCATTCTGGCGCTGCTCCATACTCACCTCACTTCACCCTCGTCGGCTCTCAAGACCTCGTTGTTAAGAGCTGCCCAAATCTCTCTCAACTCAACTGAACGAAGAGTGGCCTAGTTGCGGGCCCCTTTTTCGGCAGCGACTGTACCTGGGCCGCTTCTCGGCAGCGACTGTACCTGGGACGCGCTAGTCCCCACGACGATGAAGTCACGGTTCTGCCAGGCCATTCATAAGACAGACGTGCAGCGAATCTTACGTCGAGATGCAATCTCCAGCCGAGTTGCAACTCGTCCACCGTCGCAAACACACCGACAAATATATCGCTCCGAGATAAACAGATTTTCAGACTCAACAAATCGTTCCTTTAAGGCCCCCACCTACTGGCCGCTTGAACTGCGTTCTATTAAACGTGCGTTCTATTAAACGTGAGTCCAGTGTGATAATCTATGAAAACAATGAACGCTTCAAACGAGGGCAGTTGAGTGCTTTCAAGTCGTCATGTACATTAGAAACACCATTTCAGAGTACTCCAAAATTGTTGAAAACGGCTTTTCCAAAGCTCCGTATCGCAAAATATACGTGTCCGAGCCTTACAAAGCTATTCAATGGCCCTGCACTGAACCTTCCTGCAGACTTTCCACCAATAAGATTACAGGGTCGCCACTGATTGTCCCATAAGTACACGCCGTGTGACGAGAACACTGCGCGCCAGTTCAGAGCCTTGCGCTTAGCGGCGACGGCGCACTTGATGCGCGTGGCAGTCTCGTCCTTATCGCACTCGCGATTCTCGGCCTCGAAAGCCGAAAAAAATAGGGCGCTAGGTAGGCGGGAGCCTTAAGGCGAATCCCTAGTAAAAATTTGAATTTCCTAAGCCCCTCAAGGTCACGTCTGTCCATAAGGAAGCATTGCTACGGGCCCTCCCAAGGCAGCGCTATGCATCCGCGGGTAGCTTCATTTCTCGCTAACTAGATATGTAACAGAAGGATGTGATTACACGCGATGAAAGCAAATTGATTAAACTGGGCATGCTACTTTGTATTTCCCCCCCCCCCNTAGTTTTTAAAGATTTTCAAATTTATTTTCTTTTCGACAAAATTTAATAGGGTAAATGTGAAGCCAGCAAATGAAGATAATAGTATTTTACTTTTCCTGGGGCATAATCGTATTCCCAGGCCAATTATTGTCTGAGATATGCGTATACGGGCAAAAGGTTAATTTCACAGACAATATTTTACTAAGAAATTGCTTTAATTGTTCCCCCTGCCTGCAGTTGTTCTGCATTTCCGAGGCCTCGAAACGCGTGAGCTGTAAGGCGTTCTCTTGCTCACTCTCCACTAGCCTCATCGCCTCTACGCGCAATGCGCTCTACTGGTGTGCAGTCTTTACGTCGGCGACTCGCCTGAATGCGACTTCAAGCGGTTACCCTGCATTCCTACGGATCGCTAATGAAGATAAAATTATGCCGCGTGTCTAAAGACAACTCTGATTTTTCTGTATTGAAAATTTAGCAGCTAAATCTGATTGTGAAAACACCCGTTTTAGCCATTCTCAAACCAAACAATTTATCTATTAAGGCTTTTGAAAATGCCTAATTTACCGTGAACAGCTTGTTCTTGCGTGTAACAGTTTTTGTTGGTCCCGAATTGTGATATTTTCTTGCTCCAGAACAAATTTTTATTATTATCTATTTTGTATGAATTATTTACTCCCTTAAATGGTTTACAAGAGTGAGTAGTGAAAACGCAAATGTTTTCGGCATTGAGGATTAATAACCCAGCTTATTTAATTGGGAAAGATTTATGAATTTAACAGCGAAATAAATATAGCTATCATAAAAATTAATTTTTCGAGTCATTTGTCGCATTTAAATAACGTAATTGTGTTAGTCAACGTTTGGTGAATTCTGGTTTGGTTACATATTTTCATATATAAGCGAGATCGCCCTTTGTAAAACTATAGGCCGTTCACAGTTATGTAAGTACCTTTGAAATAAACCTTAGAAATAATCACTGCTCAGAGCTGCACTTATATAACACTTCACACTGGTATGTAGGTGCCTAGTAAAGTTGGTGGTGAGTTAATTAAAAACGATTTACCTGACACTCAACGTATTGCGTGAAGTTGGTATTACTTTGTTTTATACACATTAGTGTCTGAATTTGCATATTAGTAAAACCTTCAGATCCACCTAAAGGCTTGTACTTTTACTTGAATGGAACGTGAATAAAGCTGTTGTACCCTTGGTAATGTAAATTTTGCACATAGGGAAAGGATACAAAACTAGAAGTAAAAGTAGATATTTAAAAGGGATTTCGAAGTGGATTGGGGAGGTTTGGGCGGCTATTTACAGCGAGGTCTTGAGAGCCCATGAGAGTGAAGCAAGGTGGTTATGGAGTACTGCAGGTGCGGATTTAACGGGAGATCCCTGAGAAAACCCACCGTCCAGCGGCATCGTCCGACACAATTCCCACGTGCGGGAAAACCGGGAGCTGCCCCGCCGGGAAGCGAACCCGGTTCGCCTTGATGGGAGGCGGGTGCTCCAGCCGCTGTGCCACCGCGACCGTCAGGGCTGCTATCACTTGATCGTGAACAGCCTGTCGGTTGTTTGTAGACGCGCGAGACAGAGGTCCAGCCATCCAGGGTTTTCGGAACAACTCCGTGAGAATGAGGATATCCGCGGCTGCGTGCTTCTCGTCTCTCTCGGCTGTCCAGGCCACTCGTCGCGACTACAGGGAAGCCGCCGTCGACGGCAGGTTGAGTCAAACACAATTAAAGTGGCTTCAGCTTCTCCCTGTCGTTTGAAAACTTGGTTGGAGACGATATATCGAAATTCCAGAAGACATGTGTTTATATCCGAGAACTGTGCTAGACTCAGTGGAAGCTATGTGTGTTTTGCTACTTCTGTAAGGAAAAAAACAGTTGAAGGTTGGGTGTCGGCAGTTGGCAAGCGCTCTCTCCTCTACACTGGAGAAAGTAATCGCCAGAGAAGTGACAACGGAACAGTTCTGTAAAGCGGCTTCAGAGTAGCAGGAACAAAACTTTCGTACTGGCAAAAGAACGTTCTGTTAGTTTATTGCAGTTCGGTTTGTTGCTGCTGAGTAACAAACTGCACAGGATGTGGAACGAATTCGCAACCAAAATCGGAAGGAGACTCGAAGATTTTAATAAATGGTTTCGGCGAATTTCTGATGACCCATGAAAGGGTACTCAGGCTTTAATGAGTAAAAGTCGGAGTACTCTAGATTGGCGAGGAGGACATGTTTTTAAAGAGAAAACCGGTAGAATACCGAGTTACGGCAAGTAAGAAAGTGAATGGCCCGAAGAGACCAAGAGCAAAGTGCCGTGCACTGTCTTACTCACCAGAGTGCAGTTGCCGTGCGGGAGGATGGAGGGTGTGCTGGCCTTCGGGCCTTAAGAACCTGTTGCTACTGATTACGAGGGTTTCAGAACATTGTGGAAGGGTGCTTTCGGCCGTACTTGTGTATCAAGTCGGGGTTTCGGATCTGGTTGCCTTGGGTGCGTGGCTGGGACACCTGCGATGAGAGGGCGTGATCCCTCTTCCCCGCCGAGTGGGTGGCTGAAGCGCGGGATGGCTTAATGGCTACGAGCGGTGCGTTAAAATATCAAAAGTACGGCTGAGAGGCTGTATTTCCATACCTATGTTGCGGGAACAGTCAAAATATTGCTGAAGTTATTCTGTTGAAGGAACTATCTGCTCTGAACAAAGAACGGAATGCTCTGCTGTAGGAACTACACTGAAGAGCCAAAAAACTGGTATACCTGCCTAATATCGTGTAGGACCCCCGCGAGCACGCAGAAGTGCCGCAAGACGACGTGGCATGGACTCGACTAATGTCTAAAGGTATGCAGGAGGCATTGAAATTTGCGCTAATTTGAGAAAGGGTTGCACGTCTGTCACGTTTAATGATTCTCGTTAGTCGTCGTTTGTCCCGTTCGTTCACGCTCTTTTTCTGGCCGCAGCGATATCGAAGATGCGATGTTTTACCGGATTCCCGATATTCACGGTACACTCGTGAAATGGTCGTACGCGAAAATCCAAATTTTATCGCAACCTCGGAGATGCTATGTCCCATCTTTCATGCATCGACTATAACACCACGTTCAAACTCACTTAAATCTTTATAACCTGTCATTGTAGCAGCAGTAACCGATCTAGCAACTNTGGAGATGCTATGTCCCATCTTTCATGCATTGACTATAACACCACGTTCAAACTCACTTAAATCTTTATAACCTGTCATTGTAGCAGCAGTAACCGATCTAGCAACTTTGCCAGACGCTTGTTGTCTTATATAGTCACTGCCGACCGCATCGCGTTACTCTGATTGGTTCCATACCTCTGTTATTTGTATACGCACGCCTATACCAGTTTTTTTTGGCTCCTCGGTGTATGTCTATAGCTGCAGATGCAGTCACAGATAAAACCACAACAAACAGTTATGTGGGTACGTTAACAATATTTGGAAGGTACCCAAAACCAAACTGATTGCTGGCTCTTTATTAACATTCTATATGGCTTACGGACACATCAATTTGGTTCCTACAGCCATATTTTTTTCTCGGAGTATATTCTGTGTGCGAGTGAAAGTGTGCTATTAAAATAATCCACCTGGCTGGAACTCTTAAAAAGTTTCAGCTTTTACGCTGGATTTTATTTTCAGAAAAAGTAGCTACTAATCTGTTTGGTTTCAATTGTTTTCCTTCACTGTTATAAGCGACCTCCGTGGCTGGTTTAACTAAGAGATTAGGGACTTTCGTCCTGAGGCGCAACCTTTGGGTAGCAATAAGGACGATACTGGCACGCCTGTTGAACGTCCTCTCACCTCTATCCGCAAGACACTGAAATAGTGTGCAGGCTTTCCGTCTTGCTGCTAGTGACTACGAACCTTTTGGTGGAAAGTTCGTTTAAGAGAGTTTCAGTGTAATGTTCTTAATTAAGTTCGGCGTATGTTCACGTACGCCCTAGTATATTTCATGATACCGTATCTCAAAAGATTTTTATAGACAAATGTCGAATGTCAATATTCGAAACGTCTTAAAAATTTTTTAAATAATTTTTTTTTTAATGTTATTTTCCAGAATAAATTTAAGTGTGATTTATCCTCGTAAGGAAACTGTTTACCCACACTTATAACGTTATGCGTTAATGTGTATTTTTTAAACATAATTTAACGATTTTAGCTTGTTTTCCAGTTATTGGGACAGGAGTTTCTGAGCTCTAACAATGGGTAGGCCATGTGGCTATGTTGTTTGCAGACGTAACTGTGCGTCATTTTCGTCTTTAAGCCGACTCTCAGACAGTTTCATTTTATAAGGCGTCCTAAAAAAAGAAGAAAAACTAATGAAATGTTTACTATTTATAGATTATCAAAAATATGTTTTTTAACTTGAATTAATCTTGTATTTTCATAAACACGCTCTTGTATCGCTATTGTAGCTCAACGAGAGACATTTCCTGCCCTTTTAACGTATTATTATAATTATTATGAATCTTAATTTCCCTGTTGAAATTCCCGCTTTATGCCGGCAGATTAATCAAAAGTGGTTGGCGTATTAATAAACGACTACAATCATTCGTTAACGAGTAAAAGCAGCACATGTTTCCTTGCCGATTTAAACATTCGTACGTAATTCTGTACACGTATTGGTAATTTTTTTTACAAACTATTGTGAAATTGTAATTACTACCTTGCCTTAGCAGCAAACTGCCCGTAAATTTAGCTGAACTTTCTGTGAATTTTCATAACAATAATTAACTATCTGACTATACAGTACTGTGTTTTTATTTATTGCAATGCAGGATTGAGAAATAATTCTTGTTTTCATATTATAAAACCTTTACTGCATAGAAAAGTATTAAAAATTAATTTATTTCTAACGGAGCAGAATTGAAGTAATTAAAAAAAACACGTCTTCAGGTGAAAACAGAATTCGTTTACTATTTTCACACGTAGACCTAATACATTTGAAAGCATTTATAAGAGGCGCACTAATAAAGTGTTGTCGTGTAGGCGATTTTTGCCAACTTGTTGCATTCAAACGAACAACAAAGGAACAAAGTTGGCTTGACGCTGTAGCTTGTAAGTAGACAGACACCGGAACAGGAAACAGTGTAGGGGTGAAAGTCGGAGGGGTGAGTCGCAGTGTTGCCAATTGCGACAAGATAGGTCAGTTTGAGTTCCAACTGAATTCCAAATTATACCATGATGCTATGTTATCATTCGAATGTTATAAATTTTTTATTAATAGCGCCTGCATATAAACTAATGTATCCTTGTATCTGAAAAATGCATGCACGACGTTAAAACATCATAAAATGTCAGCCGTTGAGGTTCCGTTTCCATACGTTCACTAAAATAGGTCATTGAAATCAATAGACTTTGAGTACATAAAGCTTGGGCAATACAGAACATTATTCCCACGTAGCAATGTATGCAGGTTGTTTAAACTGTGTTCTAACCCAGAACCTGTGTGTAACAGGGCAACGTCTTACTGATCTCAGCTAGACAGACTGTCGTGTTGTGAGCCCCGCAGTGCTGCCAACATTCGCGAACAATAGAAACTGTAGTGGACGCACTACAACTTCCATGTCCACCGTCTGCACTTAGAACGAGCCTACAGTCGGTTCACGACTGGAATAGACTTTCTTGAAGAACTTCTAAAGATCTACTTTCAAGCCCATTTCGTATCCTTCCGCCAAAGGAAAACAAACATTGCCATGTGACTGCCTTGTGGCAGTCACATGGCAATGTTTACATGTAATGTTTACATTCCACTGTGTGTGTTTGTGTACATGTGTTCGTACATGCACGTGCCCATTATAAAAGTCATGTATATATTATTAATGAATATTCCACAAGCGTAAAGTTTTAATCTTGACAATTTCACACAAAATATTATGCGATGCCAGCGAAAAACATTTCATTCTATAAACCCAAAATGCGAGTATTTTGATGAATCGATAGGTTTTGTCTATTTACAATCGATTGATAGTGACTTTCGATAAATTGCCGTGCATCGAAGGCAAGATCATCAGTATTGATAGAAATTGCTGCAGACGTTAAAATGGCGTGGTGGTAGACTGAGTCGGATGTTTCGCGGAATTGTTAAACGTTATTTAAAAATGGTTGTGACGGTTTTCGACAGGACAGCAGAGTTTGCGAGTGAAGGATTCTACGTCTTCGACAATGTAAAAACAATTCTTATGTGCAAATACTACAACGTTAGAATAGAGTGGCAAAGGAAATACACATGCACGCAACACATAAAAACCAAAGGAATCAGTACAACGAGAAAGTGAGCACAAATTAAAATCATACGTTATTGAAAACCAAATAATAAAGAGCGGATATTAGTAAAACAAGACAAATAAATGAATTATTATAGGTTTAAACAGCATAATCGCACAAATTATCTGGCACGTGTGTCAACCACACCTCGCCAACAACACAAGGAACGAAGGTTAGTAAACAAATGGCCGCGTTACTTTCACTTTGAGCGTGATTGTGTTACTATGCAAGAAATGTTGAAATCTAAATACGTTAGCATCACATAATTAATAATTGTCATAATAAGATACAAGTCTTTTCGACGCCCATTTGTAAGCGATAAATAAACAACGTTAAAACTTTGGAACTATTTCCTCTCTTTGTGCTGGCAACCTAACGGCATAACTGTATCCGCGCTCGCCGCTGTTTGTAATGTCATATGCATGTCGCTAACGGCTAGGGTGTTTTTTCATAGGTTGATTTTCAAAAGTTTCTTCCAGTCGTGAACCGACTATAGTTGCACTCGTCGCCACACAGTTAGTTCCCTCGTCAATTATAACTTCCCGGTTAGTGCATCGTGCAGTCGTTTATAACCGAGCAGCGATGGCTAAACTCCAGTGATTAGTTACACGAGAGTTTAACGTTGTAATGTTGTAGCGCTGCACGCCATAACACGGGGACCTTTCGGATGTGAATTTACTTTGTTGCTGATTGGCCCAACGACTGCGAATATTGGTTGAACAGAGAACGTATTTGTAATTACAAAATTACTTTTTTTCTCCGTGTGTATCAGGGAAAGTGAGATTCGAAGGGAAACTGTCAACCAATTAACTGCCATGTGCTGTAAAAACATAGGTAGCATGCAGATAGGTGTTCGGTTAATTTGCTTCACTATGAACTCACCTCTTTTGAATAGACCTTCCAAAGTAAATCCTTGTGCCATTAATTTCATAAATGTTAATGTGAAAACTGCATGGGATTTTTGCACTAGTACTGACCACGAATTATAATTTCATGTAATAGCGTTTGCTTAAATGTATAATTTGATGGACTTTGTAATTAGTGTGTTATAGTTCTGTACATAAAAAACAAGGAACTGACGTAATAATAAGGTAGGTTAGCCAGAATTACCAACAACTGGCAAAATAAAAGTAAGCTTAGCAAAGTGTTTGATAGAGGAACTCTTCGTAATACGGGCCATCACAGAAACAGACCATTTCTTTGTAGGGACGTCGCTCTTTTCGCTTCTCCGACGTTTTTTTGGTAAAGCTGTAAAGTTGACGCGTGATGGGTACATGGGATAGGAATTGTGCTGTATTCACGCCCTGGGAGGAATACCCTCGGGGCTGTCCCCACGTATAAGGGCACACAGGGAAGAACCGAAGTCAAGAGATACAGGATAAGTCCCCAGAAATAGCTGATATAAGCTCTCGACGAAGGAATCAGGGGGTGCCCCCAACGAGAATTAATGCAAACACAGCTCACAGGAATCCCCGAGACGCCTACCGCACCCTCCCTCCGACCTAGTTGGGGCGCTCGATTTCTCTCTCGAGAAACTGCTAACAGCTAACTTGAATATAGCGGGAGACGGGTTAAATTCACGAGGCAGCCAAGGCAGAGGNAAGCAGCTGACGAGACACGAAATCCTACACAAAAAGCACGCGAGGTATACAGGGGATTACCCGATTTCTCTCTCGAGAAACTGCTAACAGCTAACTTGAATATAGCGGGAGACGGGTTAAATTCACGAGGCAGCCAAGGCAGAGGATCAGTTGTTCAGCCGAGAAGGGAAGGAGTTGTTCGGCAGCTGCAATGCGAGGCAGAGAAAGCAGTTAGTGTGAGAGGCAGTCGCATCACCAGGCCGGAGTTCGGACCCAGCCCAGGCAGTGATGTACAGTCAGTGGGTCGTCAGCCGATGCGGGAATCAGTTGTTCACAATCAGTGGTTCACGATCAGTTGTTCGGATCAGTTGTTTGGAGCAGTTGAATCCGCACTGTCGGGAGAATCATCAGTAGGCAGACATATCGCACGCAGAGAGGCGGAAGTCGGGTGAGGCAGCCGAGGACAGGTTCGGATCCCAGCAGTCAATTATCGCTAGCCGAGACGGGAGTTGTTCGGTGGTACAGCCGCGAGACGAGATAGGTGCAACCGAGACGGGAGGCGAAGGAGACACGGGAGTAAGCAGTCGTGTGATGGGCACAGTGCCGAAAACTTGAGTAAATTCCTGGAAATGAGTGGCAGCCCCATGCCGAGAGGCGCCTAGAAGCCAGCTGAGTACAGCACGCCAACGAGAGCCAGTCCGAGGGCCTGACAATGAGCCACCCAACTCACCATATCTCAGCCACCAACGAAGACAACTCACCAAAAGCCGCAGTCACAGATAAGTAGAGAAACGTCTCCCTTCAACAACCATCCCTGACGCATAGCATACCGCCCACTAGCCCTTCAAGCATATGACTTGTAGGGGGGCTCAGTCTCGCCAGTGTGTGTAAATACCTATGTTACCTTCAGACAAATAAAATACTGGTGTGTTAAATAACAGAGAATACGAGTATTTGTTTACCCCTAATGCAACAACCACAGGTGTCCTTAGTCTGCACCAGTAAATTAACAATGTACCCTACTAGCCACCACCCTCCAGTCGAACGTCGAAAACGATAACCAGAGGTATTCCTGTGACTTTGATTTAACGAAACTTTTAAGCTGAAATCAAACTCTAGGCTTAAATAATTTTTTATTAGTTTAGCACAGCGTGTGTTATTCCAATTCTCATAAATACTCTCAAGGAAAATGTTAAAAAGTTATTATTTTATTGATTAAGCGTTGTTAATAACTTTTGTTAATACCATGGTACATCTCCGTAAAATACCCTAGACAAAATATCCTAGAGAGGCCTGCCTCGAAGATTCGTGTACGTAAGGGCAAACTTTATGTGTACATAGAATATATTGCCACCTTTAAGGTACCGTGCACATGTCATACCTTCCCGCGATGGAAAGAAACACAGATCATAACAATAGCAGTGTGTGTTTTAACAAATTCACAGTCAAGCATGATCTAAGTAATTATGGCAACAACGTATCAAAATCTATTGTATGTCTTAACGTCTCATTAGAAGTGTGACTTTCAATTTGTTCACAGGAAATTTGATAGTTTTTCCGTTTGTCTTGTGAACGTGCAAGAAAAAAAACCATCCTTAACAACGAGGTATTGAGAGCTGATGCGGGTGAAGCGAGGTGAGCATGGAGCAGCGCTGGAATGCAAGGTCGGGGGAAACGGAAGGTCCCCGAGAAAACCCGCCAACCAGCGGCATCGTCCAGCGCTATTCCCATCCCACGCACTAATTGAAAGACCCAAAAATGGTCAGAAAGGTAGATCCAAGACACATATTTCAAAAGTGTTAACATAACCACGAGCAGCTCGTACCTAGCAGTTGAATTGGCAAACATTTCCCGCTGTAAATCACAATCTCCGGTTCACTGCTATTACATACTGTAGCCATTTTTAAACCACGGTCGTCGCTCTGCACGTTTTTTGAACCAACGAACACTGTAAAATGTATGTGGGTAGAGAAAAGGAGACATGTATAAAATATGAATTCCGGAAGTTGAGGCATCAAGAACAACACGACAAGACAAGATTTTTTTTTTTTTTTTAACTCTGGCAGACGCTGCTGTGGCGTACTTTGTTTTCCCGAGAACTTTGAGAGCAACTTTTAATGGTGTAGCAAAAAGTTGGTGCAGTAACTTAAACTCCCCGGGATCCTGCAGTGGCGAGGTATGTGTGTAGTGGACGACGGTGGGAGGAGGGAGGGGGTCTGAAGGGGCCCAAACGTTTGCTGATTATCCCTGGATCCTCCGAAATGCACCCGTAACGTCAGTAACGAAGTGCTTTACGGACGAGACTGCTAGCCTTTCATTTCATTATGTTGGCAGCCGTGGTCGCAGCTCCGGTTATCGAGGCCTGTTTGTTGTGTTTATCCTTCCCTCCCCTTCCAAATCGTTATTGTTTTGTGATAATGAATGCTTTTAAATATGCCGCCTGCCCCATGCGGCATTATCCGTACTCCTAGCCATGGCTCCGTACTTCAAAGTGCACAAATGGCAGCGCGGGCGTGATAACGGTGATTAACACTGAAGCTGCGATTACGTGCCTAATTAGATAATAACTGGAACGCGCCCTGTTTCTCGTCGTGATTGTTCCGCCTTGCGCATGAGCAGTGCGCTGGGAGAGCTGCCAGCGGTACTACGGAATAAACAGTTAATACCTGTCGCACGTCTTGACAAATAACTGGTACAGCTGATGGCCGGAACACACAACGCAATAATAATACGGAATAACGTAAAATTTTATTCCGATAACCAGTACATTTGTAGTATAAGCAATTTCTAGGCATTCCGCGAGTTACTTTTTATTAAATCTGGGAACGGACTCCCAATGAAGATGTACAAAAATAAAACTCTAAAGAAGGGTACAGTTAAAAATATCAGAATATCAAACGTATATTACACAGTTGAAAAAAATTTGAATTTTTACAAAAAAATCTTTTTGGTAATTACTTGCCAAGATTATTTCTGTTACACTACAAGATTATTAAAACAGATTTTGCCACACTTTTGCCATCATGGACGCAGCAACGCATTCGGACTGGCAGCCCTGGCCTGTCTTGAGGCATTGGCCTGGAGTGGTTCCGGAAAAACAATGGAAAGATTAAATAAGGACGGCTCTACCAGGGAGCGGACCCAGGACCTCCCGAAGGCAAGAGAATATTTTTCAGAGTGCAGTCGCCACAACTATATAATCAACAACCACATAACATGTTTTCAGTGCTTTATATATTCTATTCTCAGTTTCTTCACACTTATCAAATCATACATTCGAAAAATCACCCCACGTATGAGTTGTTTGGTTGTTTTGTAAATAGTTTATGTATTACAAATGTTTTATACTTGTGTTATCATAAAAGTACCTTTTTTGGAGTTAAATTTAAATTTTTATTATTTTCTCCCTTTATATTTTAATATTTCCGTTACTGAATAATATTATCAAAACAAGGAGAAAATAGGTGGGTCGTTTATGATAGAAAGAAATAGTTCTTATGCAAAATAATATTACATTGGGTGCGCAGAAATCCGGCGCATTGTTCCCTTCGTGTAATTTTCTGTACTTGGTGAAGCTTTGTTCGTATGAAGGAGAGAAATATCACTGACGTAGAACTTAAGCAGAGCTTCAGAAAAGTTGGAGGTTACCATGAACGGCCTATAGCATGCTACTAACCGAGAGCGGGTTTTATTGTTGAGAAATCACACGCAGTAGTTGGCAGTCGCGCCACACGAAACCACGACTTATTCATTTACGATTCACTATCAAGATTATAATTCTCAATTTCACTCTGAAAACTCGCGACAAACCCGCCCTTCTTCCATCCTGTTGATGCGGTAAATCTAATAAAATCTCTCCTCACCCAACCAGCATTTCTTCTCATTGTCCTAAGAGTTGTGCATTCTGACGGTGAATCATGTCACCGCAAGTCAATGAGAAACTGGTGATTGTGACAATTATTTCGTTGTCCAACTGCACTGAGAAATAGAGTTTGTTGAATAAAACCAATGTTTTTATGGCTCGACAAATTAGTTATTTGTATGGGGACAGTAAAATATTTTGATGCTGATCGTGAATTATGTTTTTGTTTTTGTTTAGTTGCCACAAGCGTGTAGGATTTGGTTGGTGCAACTTCACGTTTCTATGGCTAAACGTACGTTGGAGTTTTGGCTGTTACAAATAGAAATTGTAGTAGAGTTGACATTCGAACGTGGAAGACTTTCAACCTTGTGGTAGGCCTTAGCCACCTCCATCACGATGACTATTACCAAAGTAGTTAGGATATTCAACAGGGCGTGGTGTGCAGTGTATAATGCATGACATTTACGTCAAACATTTTACATTTTTGTACGTTTGCTTTTTTTTATTTTTCATTTGAAATTGTTTGAATGAACAAAACAGTGTTCAGCGGGAACAAGTATTCTTGAAATAAATTACGTTTCGCATTTGAAGCGAAATCTTTCTTCCTGTGTGTAAATATTGGTTCTCGCTTAAGAAGATTACCGCCGTGCTATGACTGACGTCTTCGCCAAACTTTCACTTAAGGTAGTGAATAAACCAGTCTCGATTAGTTGTGAAATTTGATTCCGCTCACTACCTGTTCTGTTGTAAACTGAAAGTAAGAGACCGCACACTTATGACTTATAAGAGTGTTCAAGCGGCTTAAGTAATTTCATACAGTTTTATTGTAATATATTCGTTGTGATAAGCAATAATATCCTGAAAATAGTATGACAGTGGAGAGTAGCGATTTTTATGAGCAAATAAAAAAGCAATAAGAATTTCATTGTTATATTTTTTCTTAAATTTTCCAAAATTGTAGAAAATAAATATGTTACGCTACATCTCAAAATAATTGTCCATATTATTAGAATGTCATGATTAATATTTCTTGCAAATGTGTTTTGCAGTTTGGCAGTATTTTCAGTTTAAACATTTGAGATACAATTTATATATAGTCCAAATAGCCCTAATTAAACCCGTGCCGTAGGCAGATATTCGAATAAATTGCAACATGCCACTCCTTTGTCTTCAACAAACAGTTTACCTGGAACGAAACCTTTGGTTTTAATAACACATTAGAATTTGAACGCATTAATGTTTTACATTAGAATTCTTATTTTTACCTTAAAATAACATCAGAGATGATATTTTTTAATGAATTGGTAATTTTATCACTTTATCATTGCCGTATCACGGAAACATAAGATACCCTCAAAATCTAAGAAACATTTCGTTAAAACAACTTTAAGTAAACGCCATGATTTTGAACAATTGCAGAACCAAGCGAGATTGGCAGTGTTCCTTCTGTTACTGCCAGCTGCTGACATTACAGACCAGTGTTTCTTTGTTTACTCATGCTGCTGACATACCAGTGTTCCTTTGTTTACTGATGCTGCTGACATTACAGACCAGTGTTCCTTTGTTTACTCATGCTGCTGACATTTTTGAAGAGTGTTTCTTTGTTTACTGATGCTGCTGACATTACAGATCAGTGTTCCTTTGTTTACTGATGCTGCTGACATTACAGACCAGTGTTCCTTTGTTTACTCATGCTGCTGACATTTTTGAAGAGTGTTCCTTTGTTTACTGATGCTCCCGGTGAGATACTAAATAGAGTGGTTCTGGTTTCTGGGTTGGAGGCTACACTTCCTGACGTGATTACTGTTATTGTAGGACAGGCGGTCTCAGCAGCAGCAGACGACAGAGACAGAAAATGGCGGCGGTAAACGATAATTTCAACCTATAAAATGCAGCATTCCTGCATTCTTCAAGGATGCGACGAGAGTAACGATGAGTTCGTATTCTATTATTTTCGTGAGAATTAAATTTCCACAAAAATAATTTATATAAAACAATAGACCTTCGAAAAACGCATCCATTACTTATGACATAGAGGACGCCATTTATTTTTACTGTTGGCACTGCCGACTAGGGTTCCACTACCGAGACCACTGATTGGCCGTTGACGTCCCTAAATGTTTTCCTTCTGACCAGTAACCTCAGTCATGTCAGTAGCAAAACGAATGTGGCCTATGTAACTCATTCGGCCGTTGCGTAAAAATTTATCTGCCCTTGAAATCAAAACTCACGTGTATATAATTTCGTTGTTTCCATAATGTTGAACGATGTCTTACAAGAACGCCTAAGCACTTCAACGATAATCTTCTTTAAAGAAAAATAGTGTTTTATAGTTGCTCGAAAACACGATGAGTTGGAAATCATGATACATATGAAAATTAACTTTAGTTGAACGACTCGTTATAATATCAGCTCAAGGAAAGACGGTAATATAGACACTATCACAAGAGTTTTATTCTTGTGTTAACATAAAAGAAGCTTATTTTTTGTTGAATTTAACTTTTATTTATATTTTATCAATAAATTATAGTAGCTCGTGTATAGTTAATATTAATAAAGACAGGTAGAAGGTATGTGTGTTGGTAATGCCTAGTTATTAATAGTTCTTATGCATAATATTATTACACTGGATGCGCACGCATGCAATGCATTGTCCCTTAGGTGTAATCTTCTAGACTCGGTTAGACTTTGTTTGCATGAGGCGGAGGAATATCCTGAAAGCAGAACCTAAGGTGGGAAGTAACCGAGGATGCAGTATAATCGTTGGTCAGTGCGATAAGTGCGTCTGGTGTGATGTGGACCGCGCAGGAGGACGGTGATGAGTGCGGTCTACAGAGTCCGGCACAGCTGATGTGTACGCCATGTTGGATATCAACTACTCACTTTGAACTTGTCCTGAACAGCGGGAAATGCATGTTTTCCTCGTCCGTGCGTTAACGCCGGTGTTCATGTTTCAGTCGCGAAACACTGTTGTTCGCATATAGTTGAACAGTTTTGAATACCCTGCTTAGGAACAACTTTTCTTTTTTTATATATATTTCCTTCCACCACACGCAAAATGAATGTTTCTGTGGAAATGGTAACTTAATTCATATGTCGATCAGAGGTAACTCTGAGAATTTCAGGGACGTTTGTGTGCTACCGATATAATAAACTCTTACTTGCATGTACTCAGAATAAGCAGAAATTAAGTTAAATAAATTCATTGCCCTCTGATTTAGAAACTGTAAATATAATACGATTTGAAAAAATGTTAATTTTTTGTGAGACCCCCACAAACTTGTCTCTTTTGCCTAGGAGCCTGCAAAGCGTTATGTGTGTGTGTTTATATTTATTTATATGTTTATATACAAACATATATTCATACCTACATTATACAGTAGCGGGCAGGAGCGTTTCTCTCGAAAGGTTGGCTACAAACTCGAACTGTCGTATTTCGCTTCTGCAGGGCTGGCAACTCTGCGACGGAGCCACGAGCCGCGTGGAAGCGGAAGTAGAAGCCGGAGCATTATCCCCGGGGTCAAGCTCTCCGCGTTCTCGGGGTTCTTTTGTTTCTCCGCTGCCCCACTTTTTGATAGCAGGCGTTCTTGCAGCCTCGAAGCATCGCCTCTCCGCGCAGTACGGAGAGCCGCTCGTAAAGGAACCAGGCAACGCCTCTGATATTCCCATTACGTGACCGACGTCCGTTTCGCCTGCGCGCGTCGCGTGGCCTCCACATGCCGCACGACCTCTTGCCGTCGCGGTATCCTCACTATTTTTAAATCAAACCTCTGAAAAATCTCTCTGTTATGTTTTCTCAAAGGGGGGAAAACTGTAATTATGCTCGAACCAGTATTCGCCAGTTCGCGGAGGGATATACAAGTAGTCCCCATCTCAACAAAGAAGGATCAGTGGACTTCAAAATGGCGGCGCGGTAATTTCGAGAGTCTAAGCTCGTTGATCATTATTCTTAAAAGTTTATTCGGTGTGTTCTCTAAGCATTTTGCGGTCATCCGGGCCGGGCGGCCAAAGTGTTTGGAGAACACAACGAATAAACTTTTAATAATAATAATCGACAAGCTTAGACATTCCCGAATTAAACGTGCCGCAGCTTGAAGTCCACTGATCCTTCTTTGTTGAGATGGGGACTACTTGTATATCCCTCCGCGAACTGGTGAATACAGGTACGAGCATAATTACAGTTTTTTCCTCTTAAGAATACGAAACACTCCCAATGCATGGCGTCCTTGGTTGTTCCTATGTATTACAAGCCTTTTAAATTTCAGTTAATACAAAAGCATCTGATTTTTCTTAAATTTAAATTTATACTTATATTTTATCTATAAATTATAATGGGCAATTAATAATTGGTATGAATAATAACAGAGAAGATATTTGTGTGTTGGTCATGCCCAGTACGAAATAGTTATCTTGCAAAATATTATTAAACTGAGTGCGCACGAATGCGTTGTCAATTTAGGTTTAATCCTTTAGGTTTATGTAAGGTTCGTCTTCATGAGGCTGAGGAATATCCAGGAAGTTGAACTTAACCAGGGCTTGAGAAAGTTCTAGGGTTATAATCACCTGCTAGCTGTAGAAAATTTCTTTCCACACAGTGAATGTTATTTTGGGTAGTAAGATTGAAATAATCGAGATTGAGAGATTTTTACATACATGTTATTTTGAGGAGTTTTTCCCTCTTGAGCAATTTCCCTGTGTCATTTCCTTCGACGTACTTGGCGTTCACCATCCTTCCCCATTCAAGTCCCAATACGTCGCTAGTAAAGATGTGCTGTACCTAGTCATCGGCGAACTCACAAAAATGCTTTATCTTGCTGCGTTTGACTGCCTGGAGGAAACTAATAAATACGAGAGACATACAAGAGTCAATTTTAGATAAGAAAATGTGTTCATTGAGGTATAGGCTGTTCAAGGTAAAGTGAGCACTTTTTATGCCCTAGTAACATTTCCCTTCAGCATTTTTTTTTCCTTTAACCACCTATTTAAAGAAATATTGAAATGCAAGTAATAAACACAGTGTGCATATTCCACCACACTCAGAAGTTAACGTCTATATGTATTGGCTATTATTCCTAATGAGAGAGTTTTCAAGAGTGCTCGCTTGACCTTGAATAGCGTATATAGACTGTTCAGGGTTATTTGCGCACTTTTGAAGTCAACTTTTGCATAATGTCACTGGCCCTACCTGCATGTATGTTAACTGGCATGCTGGCTAAGGAAGCGCCCAGTAAAGTTGGTAACGACGGAGGGTGTGCGGAGAGATTTGGGCGGCTTTTAACACAGCAATCTTGAGAGCCGACAACGGAAAGAGAGTAGTTCCATGCCTTAACGTCGAATTAAATGTGTTCGGTAAATATTTGTGGATAGTGAAATGATTTATTTTGATTTCTCTGTTTATGCTGATATGTGTAACCATTAGAAGGTTTGTAAAATATTTACTTTTCTACTAATCCCACAGTTTCACTTTACCAACGCGTGGGAAAAGTGGCCAGGCCCGTGGTGATGTTAATGTCATGTATGGTGGAAGAACACACAATGTGGACACCACTCGATCTTAATCAGGACTTTCCAAAGTGCTCAGTTTATCGCGAACAGGCTGTACCAGCCTGGCACCGTATCTGCTGCATAATAGCAATATGTTCTCCCCGAACTGGCGAGCATTACTAGATGGGGTTAGGTGACGCAGGACCCACGACCATCCGTCGCATCTGTCAGTCACCCGACCTTCCGGCGGTCACGTGATCTTCAACCAATCGCAGAGAATCTTCTTTTTTTCTATCCGTCAATCCGTCAAATATTTCTCAAACTTTAACTTTCGCTGGACGGACGTATGGGCCACCGCCTTCTAATGACGTCCCGTAGACGCGAATACGCACTTTGAAATAAAATGCAAGGCGATGTATTTGTGTTTACTTGTCTTTGGTGGTGAATTCAGGAATATAAAATGTTAACAATGATTTAGTATATACTCTTATCACGTAAAAAGATTATTTCCTCAAAACATTTATCTCATGAAAATGTATTTCCAACCAAAATACACTGAAGAGCCAAGAAAAACTGGTATAGACGTGCGTATGCAAATTACAGAGGTATGGAACCAATCAGAGTAACGCGATGCGGTCGGCAGCTAGATCGGTTACTTCTGCTACAATGGCAGGTTATCAAGATTCAAGTGCTTTTGAACGTGTTGTTATAGTCAGCGCACGAGGGATGGGACATTGCATCTCCGAGGTAGCGATAACATTTGGATGTTCGCGTACGACCATTTCACGAGTGTACTGTGAATATCTGGAATCCGTTAAAACATCACATCTTCGACATCGCTGCGGCCGGAAAAAGATTGTGAAAGAACGGGGCAAACGTCGACTGACGGGAATCGTTAAACGTGACAGACGTGCAACCCATTCTCAAATTGGCGCAGATTTCAATGCCTCCTGCATACCTTCAGACATTAGTCGAGTCCATGCCACGTCGTCTTGCGGCACTTCTGCGTGCTCGCGGGGGCCCTACACGATATTAGGCAGGTTTACCAGTTTTTTTTTGGCTCTTCAGTGTGTATATATATAGTACCTTACGACGAATTTCTTCGTTTGCTCAAGTGATGAGAAAATAATCCGTGCACGTGTCACGTCTGCACTATCAAAAGGTATCGCCTGTTTCAATTTTGAATCAAGTAATTTTCTTATATCCTTTCACAAGCCCGTGTCAGGTTTATACTGACGGCAAAGTCCTCTTAACTTCAATGATCACTCTCCTTCTGGGTTTTCTTATAAGTGGCCTGGAGGGGGCTGGACCAAGTCCATCCTCACCAAGCGATATGGCGGAGTAGTTAACTACTGGATTCGTATTCGGGAGGACACGGTTCGATTCCCGATCCCACCATCCTGATTTCGGTTATCCACGGGTTTTCAAAATCGCTCCAGACAAACGCTGGGGAGGTTCCGTACTACAGACCGTTGCCCATCCCCCCCCCCTTCCGGTTCCTGCTTACCTGAGCAGCTTGCTCCGTCTCTAAAGACCTTGGTGTTGACCAGACGTTAAGCCCAATCTACTTTCATCCATCTTGGCGCGGTTTGAAACGACTGTTACCTGAATAAAAAAAATGAATTTTTTTTTAACTGCAATCACGTATGAAATTATGAAATCTGGTTTGTAGCTGTAGGAAAATTTTCTTGTCACTAGTTTTCAAAAGAAATAAAATATCACTAACTCACAAAAAAATACAATTTTGTGTGTTTATTCACGTCTGAGTCTCTTTCATCTCTTCAGTCTGCGTGCGCGACTGGTGACCACTGTGCAATACAAAATGAACGCATGGCATGGGCATAGGACGCTCTTAGTGAAATGAGTGATACTTACATTAACACCCATCATTACGGATTCAATTGGCGCGCGGTTGGCAGGTGCTTGGCAAATAGAAATATTCCTGTTGCACACAGTACTCCGCATCAGCGGTGTCTGGGCGCTAGAAATGAAATCACTCCTTCTTTAATAGGAATTTCTTCTGACGGGATTTGCTTAAAGGCTCTCCACTTTTCTCGGTCCTGGGCGTCTCTCTTTCCTGCCAAGAACGTACTTCCCAGAAACCATGTAGTGGATGTATAAATACATTTCTTCTGTCGGTTTTTTTTTTTTTTTTTTTTTTTTTGTTCGTGATCCCCGGCCACGCATATTCACGCTCCAAAGAAGCTATTTCGGAAAACTCTAACTCTCGGCTCAATCGGAATCCTCCCAAGTTGCTAGCATTCCGTTTGCATTTTCAGAAGTTCTTCTCGTTGTAGTTTTCATGATATGTACGTGCTGCGAAACGAAACGCAAAGGATTTACGATTCGAAAAGAGATATTCGTTTATATCTGAAGAGTAGTGATAGTGCACAGTATGACATTTCAAATTCCGAGACCGAGTATTCACACTGTGCCTCTGAATAATGGGCGAAGTCGAAACACCCGAGCAAAAAATGTTCTATCATGTATGCAATAGTTCCAAGGATGTCACCTGAGGCCTACCTTGAGAGCCTCCTTATTAGGTTAGGTGATACGTCTTCAAACCGAGCAATGTAAGGAAATTCAACACGGCACGCTTGGCGAAAAAGGAATTGTGCGTGAATCCCTGTGCGTGTTCAATGCTTACAAATTCATTGAAAAACAGAATAACAAAAACAACAGGAAGCTCTTTTTTTTATTGAAATATTTGTGTACTTGAAACATAATCTCACAGTTAAAAGTGTCCTGTAATCTGGCGTGTTCGTGATAGTTCGTGAGATACCTCACCTTAGTACTTATTGGCTAGTTTTCTTTTTGACTGTTCTGCTGAAAGCGTTTCAAGATGCAGATGAAAAATAATAATTTATTTTTAGTGCAGCACAAAGTAATTATATAAAATGTATCTCTTAGATTTCAATGCTGTGTTTACGAGGCAAAATGTGTCATTTATTTCCTTCCTGCCCTTTGTTCATTCTTCCAAAATTGTAGAAATTAAAAATACGAAGTATTTTGTTAATATTAAGTAGGCTTCCGCCAAGCAGTTAGTTTCAAAGGGATTTAGTGCAGTGAAAACCAGCTATGGATTTTGCACAGCTGTTAACAAAAATTTTATTTTTTGTTATTTTGTGAAGTGTTTCAAAACAGGAAAAAAATTAGGTGCAGATGTATTACCAAAAACTTTTTTCAAACCATTGAAAATTTAATTTGTTGAACAATTAATAAAAATGATTACGAAATAAAATTTTAAACAATTAGAAAATTAAAATGTTAACAAATGAAACACTTAACTACATGTTATGCATGCAGGTTATGAGTTAGGCAGTTAATAATTGCTAAATCATATATCTGATGTTTTAAAACATTTATTGGAGTCTATAAATAAACACAAATGTATGTTATCAGTCAGTTTTTTTAGTTATTGATAAAACTTTAATTTTAATAAAAAATATGTTATTACCATAAACAACAGTGCGTTTTATTATATTCTGAAGTAAATTTCCTTCTAATATTTTTCGTTATTAACACACAGGTCAGGATAACTATCTCGAGTGTAACCTCCTCTCACCCTTCGTCACTGAAACTCCGCCCCTCCTACTTTTTCAGAAATTTCTAGCTGCGTTACTGCAAGGTAATTATTACATCATCATTGCTTACGACACAGATAATTATTATTTATGACATTCCTTGACCAGCGTACTTAAACAAACCCGTATGAATTTGGTAACGGAATTGTAAAATATTAGGAAATCCCTCGTCTTTTACCCTCTGCATCTCAGGAAGTAAAATCTCAAGAGTTATAAGCGATGTTTATGCAGTATCCATCAATTAAAAATAATTTTTCGTTTTCTGCTTGGGTAGCCGTCGTATTCATATTGTTCGAAAACAGCGACAAAAAGTTTATAGATATGTCGATATTGTGAAACTAGTTTAAGGATCCCGAAAACATATCAGCATCTTCCGAATTACCACGCGAGTTCTGCCAGCATGATTTTTAAGTGACCATAAGAAGTGAAATATTTGGTTTTGAGGTTTATAATCTGTTAACAAACCTTATATTATGACATTCGCCTTATGGAAGCACNGAAGTGAAATATTTGGTTTTGAGGTTTATAATCTGTTAACAAACCTTATATTATGACATTCGCCTTATGGAAGCACAAAGAAGCACGTCAGAAATACCACACGCTCCAAATCTAGAAGATGTTCTTTTAGCAGAATTTCTTCGTCCGAAAGACCACATCTCACTGAACATTTCGAAAGAAAAGAAAAAAGTTCGAATCAAATAAGAATTTACAAGCCGTAAAATTTGGCATGCAAACGGTTCTCTCCTCCAGCTGCGTCGACGGGACGTCGAGCGCAATACTTATGTTCCCCTTCTTCTCCCCTCGCCGGCATTCAGCAGCCGGTATTGCCAGTCGGAGCACACATGTCGGGTCACTGCTGACACGACAGTGGCCAAGTGGCCGATGTGTGCTGGGTGCCAGCACTCTCGTGGCGGAGGGAGGAAGTGAGGGAATCGATCCCCCGTGTTGTTCTCTTTCTCCGTTCGCCACGTCCATTTGCCTCCTCTCGCCCCTGGGCGAGCGTGCCTGCGTCTTTTCAGAGACGTTTGACGATCGAGAGAGTGGGCGGCTGAGGTGAGGATGGGGGGGTATTCAAAACAGTGACCTTTTCTTTCACTCCTCTCGCGCAGCTGTAACGATGCCGCGCCGGCGGGCTGAAGAAACAACCCTTGCAGCGAGGCTTCTTCCTGCAGATCTATCACTCCATCAGCGGGCTCCTCCAGGGCTGCACATAATCAACGAGAAACTCGCTTCCTCTCTCTCTCTCTTTCTCGGGTGCAAGAGAGAGACACACATACACACACACACAGCTCTGGCCCGTCACGCGCTAGCACAGAGATTGAATCAAACTGCGAAGGGAAGAAGTTGGCAGGAGAAAGAGACGAGGGNCTGGCCCGTCACGCGCTAGCACAGAGATTGAATCAAACTGCGAAGGGAAGAAGTTGGCAGGAGAAAGAGACGAGGGTTTGCGGAGGGGAGGGAATTTCGGACCGTAATTCAATCGCTTGTGTGAAAATCTGGTGGAATCTTTACTTCTCGCGCGCCTTCCTTCGTTCGCGTCGAAGTGTGTTCGAGAAAGGAAAAGAGATATAGGCGAGGTGGGGGGCAAAAAAAAAGTGTCGGAGCATTGCTTCGTCACGTCTGTCGCCCGCGTGGAAGTATTTGCCAAGGGGATGTGGCACTCTACCGCGGTGCCAGGACAGATATTAAGTCTGCAGAGATGCGAGCGGCATGCATAATTGCAGAGCTGGGAAAGGCAAGGGTGAGATTCCTTCTGGAGAAAACCGCGAGGTTCGCCTTTCGTATGGCTTGACGCTGCTGGGTCACAACCAAACGTAGTTATATTAAATTTTCTGAATAGCCCTAATTCTTTTAGATTGTGCACATACATTGCATATGAAGTCGACTACCAAAAATACAAACAATTGGTCAATGTCTGTTATACAGAATGATTATAAAATAATACCNTGCATATGAAGTCGACTACCAAAAATACAAACAATTGGTCAATGTCTGTTATACAGAATGATTATAAAATAATACCCCAATTTTGAATGTCTATAATATCAAAACCAAACAACATACAACCTTGGTTGACCAATCAAATGAACCGTGGAACCGTGAAGTTTGTTTGCCATACATTCATAAATGTTCAATGTGACCACCACGAGCGGCCCGAACGACATCTACGCGATAATCAATCTCGTTCCACGCTCTTGTCAGTATGTCCGGTGTTACGGTTTGGATGGCGTCCGTAATTCTCGTTTTTAGGTCGTCAATGTTAGCCGGCAATGGTGGACGAAACACTTGATCCTTTATTTACCCCAATAGAAAAAAATCGTGCTGGTAAGATCCGGGCTTCTTGGGGGCCAGTGATGAAGAGTCTGGTCACCAGCTGCTCCTCGACCAATCCAGCGTTGCGGCAACGTCTCGTTTAGGTATCCGCGAACAGCTAGGTGCCAATGGGGTGGCGCACCATAGCGATGGAAAATGAAGTCCTCCGCCGCCTCTTCTAACTGAGGAAACAACCACTCTGTAAGCTTGTCAAAATAAGAGATTCCAGTAACAGTGGGATCGTGAAAAAAGAAAAGGCAGAAAACAGTGTATTTGGATACAGCGCAAAACACATTCACTTTGGAGGAAGCGCGCTCGTGTTCGGTGTTTTCATGTGGAGGCTCCTGACCCCATATCCGCACGTTGTGCCGGTTCACCTTACCATTTGTATGGAACGTCGCTTCATCGCTAAAAA
>NQII01005578.1:57858-87384 GCA_002778355.1 Clitarchus hookeri
TAACACGCACCTTTTTTCTTCATATCAGAAGACTATATGGTGACTAATACGCACCTTTTTTCTTCATATCAGAAGACTATATGGTGACTAACACGCACCTTTTTTCTTCATATCAGAAGACTATATGGTGACTAATACGCACGCTTTGAGACCAGAAAACAGTTTTCTTTAAATAGTTCTGTCACACTGGTAACAATGGATTTTTTTTAACATCAGTGAAGAAAAGAAGTCAACAGGCAATTTTTGGAGGGAATGTAGCTCAGTGCAGCCAACTATAACAGGGTAAATCTCCTAAGAATTGCATTTCCTTAAATTAACAACAATGCACATGTCCTTAAAAATTTCACTGCATCAGTTTCTTTACAATTTTTGTTTCTTCTCTATTAAATACATTTTTTGCACAAGTACATATTTTTTATTTCGCTACAAACCAGGGACTGAACTTATTACTTTAGGAAACATTGTCTTCGTGATTTCGTGAAATCCAATGCAACTCTTGCTAAACTACCCGAAGATAAATAAATTATCAACATAATTTGGCATGAAAGCACCAAAATGGGTTTGGATTCGTTTCTGTCAGAGTAGCTGTAATTTTACTTTTTGTCATGGANATTTGGCATGAAAGCACCAAAATGGGTTTGGATTCGTTTCTGTCAGAGTAGCTGTAATTTTACTTTTTGTCATGGATACAATGCATTCGAATTTCGCACAAAAATGGCTTAAGTTTTAGTCATCGTAATACAAAAAAAAACCTACATTCATATTGTAATAATTCCACTAGTTAAAACGCGTATTTGCAGTGCTTCCGAGTCCCAACCACTGTAATCAGTCTTCTTTTGCTGAAAAGAATGATTATTGGCTTTTGAAAAATGGTTTCCTTCCATATTAATGTATTGTAACCTGTGAGGACATACCAACAAAATGGCGCGGCGGGAGCACTCGGTATATATTAAGATCCTCTAGTTACGACGGTTTTCTGAACGTGGCACCCCTGACTACGGACGTGGCCCTCGGTTGGCGCGAACTAGCACTGTCTCGAGTGCAGCATCCGCCTTTTCCAGGGCAATCTTCTCTTTGCAATGGCACCGACGTCCCAGGTCCCCCGGGGCAGCAATAGCACGTCCGTGCAACGAGGCGAACACATCCATCCCCTGCTGTTGTCGTAGGAGCCCTCTCCGCCGTTCGCCGCCCAGGGCCCTCGTGTGTTACCCCCACGCACCGTGCTGGCACAGACCACAGGCGAGGGAGATCCATTCTTCGTCTTCTGCGCATGTCTCTAACCACGGCCGTAGTGGACAGGTCTCGACACTCGCCTATCTAACAGTGTTACCGAGTTGACGGCCTTGGTGGCGCATTTAGTTGTTGAAGTGGCCACGAAGCGCTGTACCGAACTAGACTAGTGATTGCTGTAACTCCCTTCCCTATGCGTGCCATGTCAAACAGCACTGCTTTGCTGGCAGCGTCCTGTTGTTGGGTTCGTCAACTAAATGGATCAACAAGGGCGTCAACTTTTCAAGCTAAAGTCCGCAACCATGACTCCCCACCATNGCTAAAGTCCGCAACCATGACTCCCCACCATAGCCAGTAGAACTGTCAAAGTCGCATGGTCAACACTGATGACACTGTTTGCTTACATTCTTCATTTTCAACCAAACCACTCTTTTATATGAACAAAATACATTGACTAACCACAATATTGTCCATTCCCGGTCACTTCCAACTTTCTCGAAGCCTTGATCAAGTTATACTTCCAGAATATTCCTCTGACTTGAGCAAACAAAGCTTAACCAAGTCTAGAAAATTACACAAAAGGTACAACGCAACTCATTCGTGAGCTCTCAGTGTGATGCTATTTTACATAACAACCGGTTCTTACGAGTCGTTGCCAACACACTTGTTTTCTCGCTGTTTGTATTCACTTTAATTATACATTAAATATTATAACTTATACACAGAATATAACTAAAAGTTCAATTTAACCTAAAATGGGGTATGTTATCACAAGTATAGAATACTTGCGATACATGGCATATTTACTAAATAACCAAACACGTCATGCAAGGGATGATTTTTCAAAGGCCAGAGGCCTGTTGCATAGTGACAGTACTTGTAACTTATAGAATTGAGTTGTACTTTGACAATTTACAAATCTACAAGTTACAAGTTGTGAAACTGAAAATATCAGTGAGTTTTGCAAGTGTCTGTTGCATAATTGACTTTTTTTCTCCAATTTTATAAAAATTATTAATTTAAAGTAGTATATCTTCTACAAGTGTCCACTTGCTTATAGTTTCAAATTGCAAGTGAGGTTCTGTAGGTATTTCGACTTTTGTCTTGCTTTTTATTAATAACACCATGCAGAATTTGTGGGTAGATTCACCCAGCGATGATAGCCACTTTAGAGTGCAGTATCAACAAGGGGTAGTTAGTGCACATCAATCGGAGGAGGAAATTTTATAGGTTAGGAGTGAATTTTAATTTTGATAATAATGAGTCCAGATAAGGTAGAATGATTACTCCAGAAAGTTTGGTTGAAGTCACATCATGCTACAAAAATAGTGGTGCGTTATCTCCTAAGCAACATATATGTATAGCTTCGCAGTGAGGAAGAGGATACCAGTTCAATATGAAGGTAGATATGCATGGGTACATAAGTCTACTGTTTATAGAACANCAGTTCAATATGAAGGCAGATATGCATGGGTACATAAGTCTACTGTTTATAGAACAGATGCTTAAATCAGTACAAACCATTCGATTAAAAAGTAATGAAAAATTAAAACGTGTACAACATTTAGTGATGTATCAATCTCACAATTCATAAATAACCATACTGGTTATTTGCCCTCTCCCCGTAGCCCTCTCCCCGTCTACAATCTGCATGGCGCACGCGACATGCATAGCACACAGAAGTAAAAACCTGTATTTGAGATTGCAACGTCCACAAACTAGTATTTCGCGTGACTTAATTGGCGTTATTTGCGTGACTTGGCGTTAAGATGGCATCTCCGAGTATCTTACGCCAAGATTTAACGCCGGCCAACGAGAATGCGAAACGTCATAATAACTGATGTGGCCAACTTATGCATTTAAAAGTTCTTGCGCTGGAAAAAATTTATTTTCCTATTCGTTTGTTCTATCTAATTGGTTAGAAAAGGGTTTTTTTTTTCTTTCTCTTTAACGCCGATTGTAGACAGGCGGTTTCACTTGTTATGCCTTGTAGGTAATGTTATTTAAACTAAGTCTGTTGTGGACGGGGCCTAAGGTTAGGTTACGTTATGTTAGGATAGGTTAGGTTATGTTGCAATACATGCTTTGCTCAATTCATTAAAAACGAAAACTGTTCAGTAGCTTTTTTTTTATTAATCTGATTAAAATTATGTATTTACCATTGTACATTTTAGTACATTAGGCCACCAAACATTCTTAAGTTTGTAAAGTCATTACCCGATACTATGGCGCTTAGTACTTGTGCCTTTGAACTAACCTTCTTCCATTATTGAACTTGTTCTTGCTTTGTTAGTGTATTGCTGAATGCACCAAATAATACAGATAGATTTTCTGTGATTTTTTAGAGGATACATAGTTTAGATTTATGCTGTTTATCAAGCTTGCCCATTATCATAATTTAACTATAACACAACCACACACAAACTATCAACAGCCTTTATATCCTTAAAGTACCATTGAAGGAAAAAACATAACAGTTGAATGATTTCACATAGATGAATATAAAATGGGAAGCAACTCCTGATGAATAGCAAATGAAAACTAGACTGCACCAATCCGCTAACACGTAACTTGTAAAATTTACTGGTACAAAAAGACTAATGCGATTAGGAAATAGTTTTCCATTATGCAATACAAATTAGTAGTACTTGTAATTTGGTGGAATTTTGCAACAGGCCCCAGATTCGAAAAGTGTGAAGAAACCGCGAATTGACTATATACTCCAATTCCATTAAAATGATGTACGAGAAAGTGTAGGAGCACCTCGAATCACTTGCTTAAATAAACAGTGTTATAACCTCAAATGCTACCCATGTTGGCTTTGAGAGTGCCTTCGGCAGAAAATCAGTCGAATGTTGGGAGTGGCTGGCGCGCAGCTACAATGGGCACTCTACTCCGTTTCCCCCGCATGGTTAACAGTCACAAGTCAACCGAGAGCCTCCCCTCACGCCCCCTTCTTCATCCCCCGGTGGCCTTGACCGCTGCCAGCTTCTGTTCGCCAGACTATCGACTGGAGTCGACTGTTTCTCCTGCAACACAAATGCCGCGCACACGCGCGCACCACGTCACGTCCGGTTCTTAAGGCTGTTGGCTACGAAAACGTTGATAATTTATATTTGTGCCAAACATTGTTCAGTTTGTACGCATTGTGTGTGATGCCGTTTTCCTCGAATAAAAAATTACACTTTATATTTTTTTTAAATAATTTGATGTAAAATACAAAACGTTACTGTTTTGCTGCAGCTATAGTAACAGATGCAAACTATGTTGTACAAACGAAAAAAGTTTACTAAGTAAACTAAATCAGTGGGCTACCGCATGTCGCATATGTAAAAACGAAATAACAAGCCATGTATANTAGCCAGTAGAACTGTCAAAGTCGCATGGTCAACACTGATGACACTGTTTGCTTACATTCTTCATTTTCAACCAAGCCACCCTTTTATATGAACAAAATACATTGACTAACCACAATATTGTCCATTCCCGGTCACTTCCAACTTTCTCGAAACCCTGATCAAGTTACACTTCCAGAATATTCCTCTGCCTTGAGCAAACAAAGCTTAACCAAGTCTAGAAAATTACACAAATGGTACAACGCAACTCATTCGTGTCTCGGTGTGACGCTATTTTACACAACAACCGGTTCTTACGAGTCGTTGCCGACACACTTGTTCTCTCGCTCTTTGTATTCACTTTAATTATACATTAACTTATACACAGAATATAACTAAAAGTTCCATTTAACCTAAAATGGGGTATGTTATCACAAGTATAGAATACTTGCGATACATGGCATATTTACTAAATAACCAAACACGTCATGCAAGGGATGATTTTTCAAAGGCCAGAGGCCTGTTGCATAGTGACAGTACTTGTAACTTATAGAATTGAGTTGTACTTTGACAATTTACAAATCTACAAGTTACAAGTTGTGAAACTGAAAATATCAGTGAGTTTTGCAAGTGTCTGTTGCATAATTGACTTTTTTTCTCCAATTTTATAAAAATTATTAATTTAAACTAGTATATCTTCTACAAGTGTCCACTTGCTTATAGTTTCAAATTGCAAGTGAGGTTCTGTAGGTATTTCGACTTTTGTCTTGCTTTTTATTAATAACACCATGCAGAATTTGTGGCTAGATTCACCCAGCGATGATAGTCACTTTGGAGTGCAGTATCAACAAGGGGTAGTTAGTGCACATCAATCGGAGGAGGAAATTTTATAGGTTAGGAGTGAATTTTAATTTTGATAATAATGAGTCCAGATAGTTTGGTTGAAGTCACATCCTAAGCAACATATATGTATAGCTTCGCTGTGAGGAAGAGGATCTCAGTTCAATATGAAGGCAGATATGCATGGGTACATAAGTCTACTGTTTATAGAACAGATGCTTAAATCAGTACAAACCATTCGATTAAAAAGTAATGAAAAATTAAAACGTGTACAACATTTAGTGATGTATCAATCCCACAATTCATAAATAACCATACTGGTTATTTGCCCTCTCCCCGTAGCAAGATAATGCCCCGTCTACAATCTGCATGGCGCACGCAACATGCATAGCACACAGAAGTAAAAACCTGTATTTGAGATTGCAACGTCCACAAACTAGTATTTCGCGTGACTTAATTGGCGTTATTTGCGTGACTTGACGTTAAGATGGCATCTCCGANCGTTATTTGCGTGACTTGGCGTTAAGATGGCATCTCCGAGTATCTTACGCCAAGATTTAACGCCGGCCAACGAGAATGCGAAACGTCATAATAACTGATGTGGCCAACTTATGCATTTAAAAGTTCTTGCGCTGGAAAAAAATTATTTTCCTATTCGTTTGTTCTATCTAATTGGTTAGAAAAGGGGTTTTTTTTTTCTTTCTCTTAAACGCCGGTTGTAGACAGGCGGTTTCACTTGTTATGCCTTGTAGGTAATGTTATTTAAACTAAGTCTGTTGTGGACGGGGCCTAAGGTTAGGTTACGTTATGTTAGGATAGGTTAGGTTATGTTGCAATACATGCTTTGCTCAATTCATTAAAAACGAAAACTGTTCAGTAGCTTTTTTTTTATTAATCTGATTAAAATTATGTATTTACCATTGTACATTTTAGTACATTAGGCCACCAAACATTCTTAAGTTTGTACAGTCATTACCCGATACTGTGGCGCTTAGTACTTGTGCCTTTGAACTAACCTTCTTCCATTAGTGAACTTGTTCTTGCTTTGTTAGTGTATTGCTGAATGCACCAAATAATACAGATAGATTTTCTGTGATTTTTTAGAGGATACATAGTTTAGATTTATGCTGTTTATCAAGCTTGCCCATTATCATAATTTAACTATAACACAACCACACACAAACTATCAACAGCCTTTATATCCTTAAAGTACCATTGAAGGAAAAAACATAACAGTTGAATGATTTCACATAGATGAATATAAAATGGGAAGCAACTCCTGATGAATAGCAAATAAAAACTAGACTGCACCAATCCGCTAACACGTAACTTGTAAAATTTACTGGTACAAAAAGACTAATGCGATTAGGAAATAGTTTTCCATTATGCAATACAAATTAGTAGTACTTGTAATTTGGTGGAATTTTGCAACAGGCCCCAGATTCGAAAAGTGTGAAGAAACCGCGAATTGACTATATACTCCAATTCCATTAAAATGATGTACGAGAAAGTGTAGGAGCACCTCGAATCACTTGCTTAAATAAACAGTGTTATAACCTCAAATGCTACCCATGTTGGCTTTGAGAGTGCCTTCGGCAGAAAATCAGTCGAATGTTGGGAGTGGCTGGCGCGCAGCTACAATGGGCACTCTACTCCGTTTCCCCCGCATGGTTAACAGTCACAAGTCAACCGAGAGCCTCCCCTCACGCCCCCTTCTTCATCCCCCGGTGGCCTTGACCGCTGCCAGCTTCTGTTCGCCAGACTATCGACTGGAGTCGACTGTTTCTCCTGCAACACAAATGCCGCGCACACGCGCGCACCACGTCACGTCCGGTTCTTAAGGCTGTTGGCTACGAAAACGTTGATAATTTATATTTGTGCCAAACATTGTTCAGTTTGTACGCATTGTGTGTGATGCCGTTTTCCTCGAATAAAAAATTACACTTTATATTTTTTTTTAATAATTTGATGTAAAATACAAAACGTTACTGTTTTGCTGCAGCTATAGTCACAGATGCAAACTATGTTGTACAAACGAAGAAAGTTTACTAAGTAAACTAAATCAGTGGGCTACCGCATGTCGCATATGTAAAAACGAAATAACAAGCCATGTATANAAAGTTTACTAAGTAAACTAAATCAGTGGGCTACCGCATGTCGCATATGTAAAAACGAAATAACAAGCCATGTATATGAAAATATAAAAGTTAAATATTAAAATATCTTTGTACGTATATATGAACTGTGAACTGTTATTTAGATGTTGCGTTTCTGCAAGAGAGGTGGGGTGAGCCTTAAGCTGCAGCTACTTCGCCTCGCTTCGCGTGTCATCTAGGGCCAATTCTCGCTCACTCACTTCATCGCCTCGCCCTTACGCGCGAGGCACTAAACTGGTGTGCAGTCTCCACTTTGGCGACTCGCCTAAACGTGGCGTGTAAGTGGTAGCCCTGCATTGCAATAGCGCACTGATAAAGACGAAGGGATGGTACGAGTCTAGGGACAACTATAAAGTTTCTGTGTAGGGTCTGTTCGCGGTTTCTTCGCACTTTCTGTTGAATCGAACCGTTGAAAAAAAACTCCCTGTGTTTGACGTGTTCGGTTGTTCCCTAAAGTTTTATGTCGATGTGTATGTTCACTTACTGGTACACTACACGAGTTCCAAGCAAGTTTGGTCACGTGCTATTAGCAATAAACTTGTCGCTCATCTCCACCTTTACGAGCGTTTATGATCCTTTGGAAGTGAGATAGGCTAAATGCCATGTGTACATTTTTCGTCTATATTTATGTTGGGAACCATTTGACTGAGTTTTCAGTGATTTTTGTGAAAATCCGGTATACATACATACGTAATGAACATGCTTTATCTTATCTGTTTAATTATTGTTATCTGGGGTGAAATACTTATGTTATATTTTAGGGGACATGAAAGGAGTTGTAAAATTTCTAATGCAGGCGGTGAATTCATATCTCAGTTGTTGAACATTACACGTGTGTCTCACCATCTGATGATGGACGCAAAATAATACGTTTCGCATTTCTCTCAACGAAGCCTGTCGTGAGGTTTTTCGGCTTTGTTAAGTAAACTCGATTATGTTTGTGAATATCAGGAAAATACGTATCACAGGCGTCAGATTGTTGGGTTAATATAAAAGCATCTTATTTTGGTTAAGATTAACTTTCACTTACATTTATCTATATAAAATAATATTTAATTAAAAGCTAGTATGAATAAAGACGGAGATAAAACAGGTGTGTTGGTAAAGCCTAGTAATAAATAGTTCTTCTGCAACATGTTATTACACTGAGTGCGCACGAATTCGGTGCGTTGTCGCTCTGGTGTCATTTTATAAGCTTTGTTTGTAAGAGACGAAGGAATGTCCTGGGAGAAGAACTTTAGCAGCACTTCAGAAAAGTGTGAATTAACCGCGAGTGGAGTATAAAGAAATTTAACAGTGGAAACTGTTTCTGAAAATACCTGTTTTAGCTATTTCCACGCCCGAAAAATAATTCTCGGAAATGGAGAGAACTTGTAACGTGTCTTTGTGCGAGTAACTTCACTGAAATGCTTTTGTATTTCAGACACCTCTACAAAATATTCAACCATATTTTAATCACTTTGTTTTCTGACAAACCTCTGCAACTCACTTCGTGCTTCATACAGGCGAATACCTTAAGAGGGCGTGAGACATTAGTAAATGGTAAATACGATAGTCGAATTACACAGACTTATATAGAGAAATAAAGGGAGGAAGCCTAAACCACGGGTTTTACTAACTCCCTGAGTAATTATTTTTCTAGTGTATTTTATTTCTTTGCCACCAAATTCTGTGACCCAACCAAGCGTTCAAAATTGCGGAGTCAGAAATAGCTCATTATAAATGCGTCATCGCAGCATAAAATTGGCTCACATGTTAGAAAAAACTTTATTATATTGAAGTATAAACATAATTATAGTAAATAATGTTTTCAAATAAATTCAGTCTTCAATTTGTATTCAAGAAAAAATATACTTTTTTAACTCGTGTATTTTAGTGAACTGGAGGAAGGTAATAAATAATATTAGTGGATTCAGCTTGCGAAAATATGAATGGTATATTACAACTCACCGCGAAAAAAAATTGTTTTTAATATAATGATATGTGTTACAAGCTTATAAGAGTGGGTAAAAAATGATATTTCTTTGTTAGGTATAAAAAATGGAACAAATAATTGCATATTATTATAATAAAGACTAATGTTAAAAATATCACCAAATTTTTATTCATTTATTATTTTCTGTTTTAATTAAATTTTATTTATAGTCAATGGACTTGTTATAATTATGAAAAAGGATACCTCTTTTATAATAATCGAAAAGCTATATTCATTTTGGATGGGAATAACGAACCTTGATTCAAAGCACAGTATGTCGATATAATTTTGGAATATGGCTATTCAAGAGAAACTTCAAAATGACACGTAGATACTAAAGTTTAAAAAAAAAAATGGTTGCCTGTAAAGTCGGTTTTACGGGCGAAGATTTTACGTGACAACGTAGTGCTGCGCGCGCGGCAGACCGATCATAGTTGAGTGGGAGAGAGACGCAAGGCATTCGGCGGGCCTCTCTCTCGTTCGGTGACTCATCGTAACGTTACCGAGCGTTACACTTTTTCATAAGTGACTCCCAGCCGCAACCTAATTTAAGACGTTGTCACGTCAAAATGTTTAAGATTGCTCTGACGTCACGAAACGCTACAACCAAATAGGCCTACTTATGAAGAAACTATATTTATTACACAATATGTTTCATATGACTTCATTGTCAGTTCACAAGTACAAGCAGCAAAATAATTAAACAAGTATGCATCGCATAAGATATTTATTAATTTTAATTATTATCTTCCCCAAACGACCACTTTGACTTATGGCTATTTGAGCACTTTTTAAACCAACGTTTGAAAAATGTCACTGCACAACGGGTACATTGGCTGGCATGGGCCCAGTAACGTTTGACTGGCATGGGCCCAGTAACGTTTGACTGGCGTGGGCCCAATAACGTTTGCAACGACGGCACGAAAGTAGTTCCATGTCTCAACGTTGAATTAAACGTATTAGGTAAAAGTAGAATAAATTAGAGAAGTCTGCGCAAGGGAATAGGAAGGTAGGAGCTAGGAGCCGGCCGGCCGTCATGTTCCGACGTCACCCAACCGTCATCTTGGATCCAGGTGATCTTGACCTTGACCCATGACCTTGACCTTGACACATGACCTTGACCTTTACCCTATTTCCATGACCTTAAATTACCTTGAACACAAAAAGTAAATAATTTAAAAAAATTTATAAAATAAAAAATATATATATAAAAATTAAAAAAATATTTTATTTAAAGATGTACAAGTAGGAGGTATGGGGTTCGGTGACAGGTGGATAGACTAAGCTCCCGTCACAACCGGCCCTCGCCAGGTCGACCAGTGCCCATCTCGTCATCCATGTTAGGTGTTGATGGCCTTGACCTTCAAACCTTGACCTTAAATAACCTTGATGCCAAAAAAATTCTATAAATTCCTAAAAATCCAAAAAAATGTTTTAAAATGTATTTAAAAATTATTATTAAACTATTTATTTAATAAAACTTACATTTCCAGAGTTCCCTCCACCACCACACTTACCAATTGTTTTATTCGTTAATTAATCGGTCAGTTACTTGCCTTCCCTAATTAGTCGGCAAGCCTCCACCACTCTCACCTATACTCATTCTAGCGTATGCAGACATCTTGGTTTTTTCGTTTGTCATTAGTTTATACATTGCTAGAGGACGCCATCTTGAATTTCATATGTATACTTTTACACCACCTAGGTGGTGCTAGTGTATTAACAAATGATTTTGCCACCAGGCGAGTTGTCTATTAGCCACCCGGCGGCAACCATATTTGTATATGTTTTTAAATTATAGGTTGCGCTGTCTGTGCCCTGCATATTGGATTCTATTTTCAACATATAGGTGGCATTCATGTCTCGATTTCGCTACTAGGCGAGCTGTCAGCAACAGCCCACTCTCTCGATTCAGCCGCCAGGCAAGCTGTCGACACTCATATTTTTTTAATAGGCATAGAAAAATCTGTAATTATCATCCTATTTAAAAAATAATTTTTCTAATTAGTAATTTATCTACATGCATTATGCGGGATTTTGACTACCTGCATAATTTATTAAATCTTTATATCTTATAAAAAAAAATTCCATTTTAAAAAGTATTAATTGTTATATGTATTATACTGTATAATCGTGCATATACTACAAAGGTATTTCATACAATACTTTTTAATAAAATTTATTTTATTTCTGCGCCTTTAAATTTTAATTTTATTCTGGCAAATTACGTAAACATAAAATGAAACACAATTTTATTCACATGCATTTTTTTAAATCAGTTAATTTAATACAGTCATTCATGCCATAGAAAAAATATTACAATATTCTTCTATGTATATATATGTATATATATATATATACGTATATATATCTCAATATATACAACTTTATTGTAGGTTACAGTCTTTTATGCATCTCAAAATTCACACTTTTTTTGTCCTTGTGGGAAAATATCGTGACATTTATTACTACACCGACACACTGTGCAGGGCAGGTTATGTAGGTAACTACCCCTTTGAGGACATGTACCGAAGTCACAAGAGACCTGCTTGCAGCAAACCTGGTACCGAGGTACTGATGAGAAATGCACTTCACCTTTACACGTCTTTGCATGTCTAAGTAAATGGCTTACCACACCTGTCACACAAATATGACTCGCGACATGGATTCTTAGCACAATGAAAGCTTTCATGTTGCCGTACATTGATGTCGAAAGCATATGTCTTCTCGCAAATAATAATGACGACGTAGTGGTTCAGGCAAAGACTTGGACGGACCTGTTTGAGATGCAGGGGCTGGAGCTAAGGAAGCAGGTAACGCCGGCAATGGTGTTCTAGGTACCTCAGCCGAGAAGTTCGATTACTTCATTGAAGATCTCGTAGGCGTCACAGCTGAAGAAGTCGATGGCGCTCGTAAAACAGGGGACATATCACTCAAAGAAGAAATCGATGGCGAGAAACCATAGGCAGGCAACATCCACTCCACTTAAACGTAATCTGATGTAGAAGCAATACGAGATGATCCACCTTTCACATTAGCCGTTCTCAAACTAAGGCTCTCAGCTTACCTCCATTGCTTATAGTTTACGCGTATACAAGCCCTATGACGTCATATTGACTTCGAACCAATCGGATTATAAAATAAATATATTGTTCGGACACCGACCAAATAATAGCGAGTTGCCGCGTGATTGCAGCTGGCCAATCGCATGCAGGCATTGAGACATCACATGCAGGTAGGTAGGCAGGCTTTAGGTCCTTATCATTATTATATATACGGCCCACACAAACAGAGCAGTCCGGTAGACGCTGTGGAAACTGCTCCAGTCGAAGACGTTGACTCAAGTACGACCCGGCGACGAGGAAGCCAACCCGGTGTTTAGACCTCGAAGAAGTTTTGGAAGACTTTGTCAAAAGTTTTTGAAAAAAAGAAAATCTTTGTGTTCATGCAAACTTATTTTTATAACAAAACATTGAATGAAATATATTAATAAATTCAAGTATTATTTTGAAAAACTATTTCACCATAGTAAAATTGTGTTTTATTTTAAGTTTGCTTAATTTGCCAGAATGAAATTAAAATCTAAAGGCACAGAAGTAAAATTAATGTTATTAAAACGTAATGTATAAATTACCATTGTAGTATATGTACGTTTATATAGTTAAACAATAAATACTTTTTAAAATAGAAAAATTAAATTTCTTAATAAAAAATAAAGATTTAATAAATTATTTAGGTAGTCAAAGTCCCGCATTATGCATGTAGATATACAGCAAATTGTAAAAATTATTTTTAAATAGGATAAAAATTACAGATTTTTTTATGCCTATAAAAAATATGAGTGTCGACAGCTCGCCTGGCGGTTGAAACAGAAACTCGGCTGTTGTTGAAATTGAGAAATTAACGCACCTATGTGTTCGAAATATAATCCAACATGTTGGGTGCCGACAGTGCAACCTATACTTTAAAAATATAAATGATATCCCCTCCCCCCTTCCCTGGTGGCTAAATCACCTGCTTGCCTGGTTGGTAAATCATGAAATAGCGTTACCTAGGTGTTGAAAATGAAAACAAATGGCAAACGAAAAATAAAACTNGCCTGGTTGGTAAATCATGAAATAGCGTTACCTAGGTGTTGAAAATGAAAACAAATGGCAAACGAAAAATAAAACTATAATGCTAGCATGCGATAGAATGAGAATTGGTGAGGGGGGTTGTAGGACTGCCTACTAATTAGAGAAAGCAAGTAATTAACCGCTTAAATAACCCATAAAAAATTGGTAACGTTGCTTGTAGAGGAACGCCTGGTAACGTAAGACTTTTTAAACAAATTTTTAATAATTATTATTTTAATAAATTTTTTAACATTATCGGAAGTTTTAGTAGTTTTTTGCGGTTTTTTATAATTTTTTGGCTTCAAGGTCTTCCAAGATTAAGGTTGAAGGTCAGGGTCATCAACACCTAACATGGCTGACGAAATGGACACTGATCAACCTGGCGAAGACCGGTTGTGTCGGGAGCTTAGACGATCCACCTGTCATCAAACTCCGAACCTCCTACATGTACATCTTTAAATAATTTTTTTTTTATTCTTTTTTTTTTACATTTTTTATACATTTTTTTGGGATTTTATATTTGTGTCGGCTATTTTTTTAATATTTTTTTGGAGTTCAATGTCATTCAAGGTTATTGTAGCGGGGTCAAGGTCACGGGTCAAGGGCACCTGGATCCAAGATGAACGGTTGGGCGACGTCACAACATGACGGCCGGCCGGCGCCTACTCCCCCATCACCCTGCCTCAGACTTCTCTATTTTATACTACTGGTGAACATTCGTGAATACGGAAATGACTTCTCTTGATCTCTGTTTTTTTTTTCAGTGCACGTGCGTGTAAGAATTATCGAAATTGTAAAATAGTACGTTATTAATGTTTACATAGTTTCATTTAACTGGCGCGTTAATAAAGTGATGAGACCCATGACGATGTTGGTTTTGTATATGGCGGAAGAATACACAGCGTGCATACAAGCAGATGTGAAGAAGAGCTTCCAGAAGTGCTCAGTTTAACCTGAACAGCTTATAGAGAGAGGGCTTTGAGCAAGTGTTTTAGAAGTGTGGAGTTAACCTGGGAACAATCACGACTGTAGCGGTTGATGAGCCGTAGCACCGAGAACATTATCCTCCTAACGGTGGACCGGTAATTGAAAATCAACTCTCTACTTGATTGAAAAAAAAGGTCGTTGTGATTTCCAGCGCATATTTTGCCCGGGTTTTTGTTTCGCCATCGCATCGTATTAATTTCATTGGTAAAAAATTCTTCAAACAAGTGACGTTGAACTTGTATATGCTCGACTCCATATGAGAACGTAATTTTCAATAACAACGTTGTTATGCGACAGGCGATCGTTTTTGCCCTCACCCAGCGGCATTATCGCGAATCCAATACATAAGTTTTAAATTTCACGATCTTACATTTTCACAGGCGACCTACGAAGCCGAGGTCAATAAGACGCTAGTCTTAGACGACTGATAACTCGGGTTCGAGTTTCGGATTAGCCATTGATGAATGTGTGATTCTAGTTTGCTTCGTAAGTTACTGGTCTATTATGCTTCTTAGCAGCTGGCATTACAGTGGGGTTTAATTGCGGTAAAATATAATGAACGTGTTTACAGCATGAAAGGATAAAACAATAAAGACTTTACTTGTGTAAATTATATAATTTATTATTTTTTTAAATACAAATTTTTATGTTGCATGAGGAAATCTTTATTAAATGGCATAAACATGAAGTAGATGCGTGTATACCGGTTGAATCGCTAAAACTTGCACCGTAAATATTTCTGAAATGAAAGGTGCTGTTGACGTGTGGGTTGCACTTAAGTTAAGTTAAGACAAGGACTCGTAACTGCATCCCAGACACACAATTTAATACGTAACAAAATACGTATTTCTTAAACAAAGCTACCCCGGTCGGGCCGCTCCGAATTTTTGCAAGTGGGAATTTCGCCGAACGATGCCGCTGGTCGGCTGGTTTTTCTCGGGGGATCTCCCATTTCCCCCACCCTTGCATTCTGGCGCTGCTCCAAACTCACCTCGCTTCACCTTCATCGGCTCTCAAGACCTCTATGTTAAGAGCCACCAAAAAATCTTCACTCCCTTCTATCGCATCTCTCAATTCAACTTAAACAAAGTTACAGTTTGTTTAATGGTGCAATGCCTATCCACGGCAAGAAAAAAAGCTATAGGGAATTATCATGTCAATGGCGTTTTTTTTGTAGGATTCTAGTGCAAGTTGTTGACGTGCAGTTGATGACTGAAAGTACGTGTAGTGTACCAGTTAATACGGTCGTACGTACACACACGGTATGGAGGCGTCCAATGCGACTGGGTACGCCTTTGTGGCAACCGCCATTTTCCCATAACATATTACTTATTTATCGCGATAGCATTTTATGTAGATGTGTATGTTCACTTACTGGTACACCGCACGAGTTCCAAGTAAGTTTGGTCCCGTGCTATTCGCAATAAACTTGTCGCTCATCTCCACCTTTACGAGCGTTTATGATCCTTTGGAAGTGAGGTAGGCTAAATGCCACGTGTACATTTTTCGTCTATATTTATGTTGGGAATTATTTGACTGAGTTTTTCAGTGATTTTTTGTAAAAATCCGGTATACTTACATATGTAATGAACATGCTTAATCTTATCTGTATAATTACTGTTCTCTGGGATGAAATACTTCTGTTATATTTTAGGCGCCAGAAAAGGAGTTGTAAAATTCTAATGCAGGCGGAAAATTCACATCTCAGTTGTTGAATATTACACTTGTGTCTCGCCGTCTGATCATGGACGCAAAATAATACGTTTCACATTTCTCTCGACGAAACCTGTCGTGACGTGTTCGGCTTTGTTAAGTAAACTCGATTATTTTTGTGAATATCAGGAAAATACATTAATTTTTTTTCCCCGTACAATTTCTCGCGGCGTTTTCTTGCCGCTTTTGAAGCGCTGCTGGCAGAATTAAGGGCCTTTGTTAACAATCAAGTTCCGCTTCGAAAAAAAAAAATAATCCACGCATTGTTACGTTTAACAAACTCTCTTAAATAACCAATATCGTCACTAATTTTTTTTTTCCCCATTGACTGATACTTTTTTTTACAAATTCCCGACCCATTTTTCTGCGGTGCAAAAAAAAAAACCCCCCGTGGCGGGGACTTAAATTCGCAGCGCGTGCGGATGAATATTTAACTGGATGTAGCAGGCCTCGCGGGGAGAGCGGGCCTACCCATAATTCAGTTGTCCTCCGTCAAGGCCGTGCGTGCTCTCGGCGCCTACGTGTGTCCGCGGCGGCAAAAAGCGGCGGGGTGTGTGTAAATAACGACGGTGGCGCGAACAGCGGCGCCCTGCTCATTATGCCGCGGGACGCGGGAGGTGGTTAGTAGGGATGCGATGCTCTCTTGTTTAAATTCACCGCGAGTTGCGGCGAGCTACCGCGCTGCGCGCTCGAACCCCCTCCCCCACAGACCGACATAAATACCGGTCTTTGAGCCGGAACTGCGCGGGCTACTATAACAATATTTACCACTCCCTACCTCCCCCCCCCCCCCNGTCGTTCCTCTCCCCTGTGGCCACCACGATATAGTCTATTCCCGGGGTTTCTTCACACTTTTTGAATTTAACATTTGAAAAAAAATCATCCCGTTATATCATGTATCACAGGCGTTTTATACTTCCGTTAACATATAGGTGTCTTATTTTTTGGTTAAATTGAAATTTTGCATTTACATTATCAATTTCAATCATTTATAAAACAGTTTTGTTGTTAATACCTAGTAAGAAATAGTTCTTATGTAAAATGTTACTGCGCTGAGTGCGCACGAATTTGATGCGTAGTTCCTTCAGTGTAATTTTCTAGAATGGATAAAGCTTTATTTGAAGGAGGCGGAGGAATATCCTGTAAGTAGATCTTTAGCAGTGCTTCAAGAAAGTTGGAAGCAACCGTGAATGGATTGTATGGCTATTTATTACCACCTCCATATTCCAAATCACACCAGTGTTTCCACCCTGCTTTTTCATAACCGTGCAGTTGTTGTATATTCAGTTAGTGAGTGATGTGTCTCATTGTGAATTGTTAGCCATCATGAGGTAGGTTGTCCAGCTAGGCAACAGAGAAGATCAGATACAGGTTTGCTTGGTCCATGACACCCTCAGCATCCCATCCTTGGCTGATGTCCGGTCTGCAGTGGCGATTTCAATATGCAGTTGCAGATTATAGATACAGAAGGCTTGGCTCGGCGCCTGGTGATTACAGTAAAATTGCGATTATCGGAACTCTTGATTGTTGTCATCTCTGGTTAGAGGAGCCGGCTGCATAAAAGTTAATATCTCGGTTTCCGCAAAAAGCCAGCTCGAGCCACGTTCTGGGAATTCCTCTCGCAGCTTCGTTCTGTGAATTCCCCTCCCTTGTCAGCGATGCGTTTGATATCAGTCATTCTACATTTACCCTAACAAGCAAGCAATTGTACAACGTAAGCACGTTCGTCAATTAGTTGAGTACTTCACACAACGCTTTGCTCTGTAGTTACTCTGTATTCTATTTGTTATTATTTTATTCTAAATCCTTGTCATTGATAAAGAGTATGGGCCTGTTTTTAAAACTAACACTTAATTAGCCTACTTCCGTAGGAAAGAAAGACTTACAAGATCACTTTTCTGTCTCTGTATTGTGTGTGTGTGTGTGTGTCCCTAAAAAGTTTGAACTCGTGAACTTCATTTCGCCACACTCGGTACACATATAGTACTTCATAAGAACATTTTATTTCATTGTTTTCCACCATGCTGGGGACTAACTTTCTAAATTGCAGCCATTTTAATATTTAGCGTGATATGTCATATCTAGAGACCTGGAAAGTTTGCTAATTTAATTTTGAGACAAGCTGTACTTCATAACACGTGTGTTGATATAGCTTTAGCCATTTGTGCACACGGTGTTTGACACCTCCTGGAGAACGCTGGCCCAATTGCCGCCTTCCACTGTGACAGCAGACAACCAATGTGCAGTAAATATCGGCTTATTTGTACATAAGACTGTAGAGTCTAGCCTGCAGGTCACTGAACTCGTGGATTTTTCCGGTCTCTAGCCATATCTTGGGAACCATTCGGCCTTTTTAAACCTAATTTTGCACGTTGACACTGCATCATATACCTAAGCATTGAATTCTGAGATGGGATATTGCTGTTGGTCGGCCAGTTAGGAAGGTAATATCTTGAAAACTACTCAAACAATTCTCGCCAAATTTAGCAAGTAAGTAAACCTATAGTAAGCCACGTAAACTTAAGCGATTTAAATTTATTAGGCGCTTATCTTCAAAATAACATCAATACAAATATTTAGGTTCATTTGGTGTATTTTCCATGCAGTTCGACCAATATTCGCCACATTTTATAGACTGAAAGCATTTATTACGAGCATCAAATGAGGCACCACATAACCACTTTTGTCAGCCATTTTGTAAGATAACGCAAAACTAAGTAATAAATCTTTATGTTAAATCACGGGAAACAATATACTGAATCCTACCAAATTTGGAAAAAGGTAGTACTGCGAAAGGTTATATAAACTGGTATGTTTTAAGTCAGAGTCTTATTTTAAAAATAGCAGTCATACAGCTATTTTAAATTAAAATGTTATGTCTTCTAAATCACGTAATTAATTCCAGGTAACTTTTAATACTGGCAGTATATATTACAACCATCAAATGTGTGCACGCAAAGTCTATTTTGCTACAATTTTGTAAGATAGCATTATATGACAAGTTAAATTTGTTTGGAATTTTTTCTGTAGAAAACCAACAGACTCCCACCAAAGTCGGCAAATAAGTATCACTACGGCAGGTCATGTGGGCGAGACACTTTCTTTCAAAATGGTGCCCATAAAAACATTTTAGCTTGGTGTGCTATATCTACAAAACTATGTAACCGATTGTAACTTAGCTTTGTGTACTAGCTGCATCTATGACAATCATCGAATGGGCTAATATATAATATTTTTGCCCTCCATTTACGAAGATCGTCATATAAAAAATGGAGGTTTTGTGTCATATCTCGAGGCCAAATCAACCGATTCCCATAAAACGTTACACGTAAGTATATAGTGCTAGAGTATGGTATGTAAACTTGCATGTTTTAGGTTGTGGCAGGGCTTTTTTATTGGTGTTAATATTAATAATTTAGAATAGTTAGTTATATTATTAAACAATTTTAAAAAATTTTACCGCGTTTTTTTTACTAACAGTATTTATTAGAATTATCAATTATGAATACAGAGATCCACTTTTGCAAGCCTTTTTTCAAAATAGTGCCAGGTGAGAAATTTTAACAATATGCCATATTTCAAGAAAAAATCCACAAATTGACTCACAATTTTGCTCTCCAGTAGTGCTACAGAAGGCCATGAAAATTTACATGATTTATGTGCGATTAGACATTGATTTTCAAAATGGCGGCCACTTAAATATTATAAGTTTGCATATCTATTAAGCAATCTAACCAAATACAACCAAGCTTTTTTATACTGACAGTAACTATTATAAACCTCGTATGCAGAACCTCTTTTTCTAGACAATTTTGTAAGATAACACCAAATAAAAAATAAAGTTTTAATGGCATGTCTTAGGGGCCAATCCACCGGTTTTCTCCAAGTTCATCATACAAGTAGCGCTGCGGTAGGTCACAGGTAAACTGGCGTGTTTGAAGTGGCTCAGACACTCATTTTCAAAATGAAAGCCCTGTAAATATTTCAGTATTAGTAAACCCTGTCAATCAGAAGAACATTGGACCGGTTGCATCCGAAGTTGGTGGTCCGAATCCGACCTCCGCAATGCAGTTGATTGCATGCTGGCTTATGGTGCGAGGTTTTCGGATTTACACTCCCCGGGTAAGGCACGTATGTATTTTTAATTATCTCACTACTGTTTCACATGTTTCTGGTTTCATCTCTAATGTTATTGCCGTCAAAGAGTCGTCAATGCCTACGTACCGTCTGAGATTTTAAGTACTACATTAAAAATTGTTTGCATCCCATGTATGAGAATGTAGGCTCATTAGTTGTCATTGTCTTCTCGTTTTATTCCGAATCTTCCCATATTAAGGAAATGCATTGGGATCATTCCTTAAGTTTGGAAAATTAAACAGCCATAATTCATAGTCATAGACCCTATATTGCGTATATCGGCAGAGGCGGATCCGAACATAACTTTCTCGACTCAATAGTTGGTAGTCCGGACATACAGTCTGTGCATTTGTTGTTTGCGCATTTACGCCTATCCCAGCAAATAAATACCCTGGGAAGAAGACTTTTCACCAGAAAAGATAAAAATCAATGATCAAATACTCATTACGAGCATCAATTGTACACACATGCGCAGGTCGTCTTTGGCCGGCCTTTTTGCGAAATATTAACCATGTGAGGAAATTGAACATTTTCTTATATTTTCGGAACAATTCAATCAATTTATACCAAATTCCGCACACCAGTAATGCTGCAGTATGCCATGTAAATTTACATGATTTTAGTTAGGTCAGGCATTAAATTTCAAAATGGCGGCCATATCAAATTGTTTGATAATTTAAGATATTTATTAAATAATTTAACCTAATTAAACCAAATATTTTTATGCTGACAGTATCTATCATAAATATCGTATACAAAACTTATTTTTAGGAAATTTTGTAAGAATAGCACTAAATGTAGAAATGAAGCTTTTATGACATCTCAGGGACCAATCAACCGATATCCACCAAGTTCTTCAACGCAAGTAGCGCTACGGTAGGTAACTTAACCTTACGTTTTCAGTTATATACGTAGTTTCCTATGTGAGATTGATATTATTAAATTATCAGGTAATACTTGTTTGCGGTTACAGATGTGACATTAATCATGTAAAAAAAATAAGTTGGATTTCGAAATAACCGTTAAGATGTTCCCAAGACTTGACTAGATTGGTTTTCAAATATTGACACCGAAAATTAATTATTGGAGGAAAATACGTAAATCCAAGATGGCAAGGATACTTCCCTCTTAATACTTGGAGTGCCGATGTAATATTACGGTCGTCTGAATTTAACTGAGTTGTGTAGAGTTTGCCATGATATTTCGACATACGCATTCTGTACAGACACGGGCGCGGAAATATTACTCCGCCTGCACTTTACGTAAGGTTCCATGCAAAGTAATTTTACGTCAGCAACTCTCAAAGTGTATAACGTAAAAATGAACTGGATGAATTGTACACTATTTTACATAGGAAAGAAGAATTTATTCTGACTCTTTCAACTCGGCATTCTATTGGCAGGGAGACAGCCAGTAATTAAAGTTGTTCTGTGTATGGACCAATAGGACGGTTGTAAATGGTCAGAATTGATGCCGTTCCAGGAGACTCGCTTGTAGCTTGTCTTGTCTGCACTGCACTCAAAGCGTTATGCCTCTGACTTCAAACTTGGAAGTGTGATAATAAGGAGGGAAGACGTGGGCGTTATGACGTCACAGAGCGAGAGGGACTGCCTACACACACGCACAGCCTGAGTTGTTGCGTTGAGATTTGGACGGCTCTTGTCAGCGAGGTCTTGAGAGCCGATGAGGGTGAAATGAGGTAAGAATGGAGCAGCGCCGGAATGCAACGGCGAGAGGGAAGCGAGAGATCACCCAGGAAATCCGTCGACCAGCGGGGCATCGTCCGGCAGGGAGCCCGGAAACCCGGGAGTGACCCGGCCGGCAGGCTAACCACCCAGCCACCACGTCCCCACGCGCAGGCTGTCTCTCTCCGCCAGTGAGGGTCCGAGCGGCAAGTGCAAGTAAGCGGCACCTGAAGGGGGTGGTTCACCCTCGAGGGCGGGAGGGAGCGGGGGTGGGTGGCAAGTAATTTGTCCTCGCGGTGGAAGTGGCGAGTTGCGAGGGCACCCCCCTCCCCTCATGAGGGTAGCCGGCGCCAAGTTCCACCAGGGTTTTGAACGTCCCGAAGTGCGGAGAGGGACGGCTGCACAGTTTACGAGCGAGTTCAAGCCTCGGCGAAGAGGGACGGTTACCGCGGCCAACAACTTGGCGCGTCCTCAAGGCCGTCTGCGCTGCTGTCCCTCGTCCCTCCCCCGAGAATGACCTCTTTTTTTTTCTACTGTCGAAATAAATTCTGTACTTTCCTCCCACTAGAATCAGGGGGTGTTTCCACCCCCTTAAAAAAAATGGTAGCAGTCAGGACGGAGTTTGTGATGTACGTCCTCAGCTCCGAGTTCTGCTCCCTCGGCACGTCTGGCCCGGCGGAATTTCCGCGTTTATACATGTTCCACGGTTGACGCACGTTTTAAAAAATTGTTCGCTGACGTACTCCGGAGGGCGATTCCTCGCTATTCCTTGCGATTGTCAACTTATTTGCGGACGTACGTAACGAAACTACGCACAAGCAAATGGCGGTATTTGCTATTACGTCACGAATATCGAAAATAATTGTCATCAAAATCGATAGGTGATCCAGATTCTTGTAGCATACTTCCATGGTCATATTTTGTCAAAATTCTGCTACGGGTTTTATTTATTCTAGTCATGAAGATAGCCACGTACTGGATGGGTTTCAAGGCTCTATACCTACTCTTCACAAGCAAAACTTGAGTGTCTCAACAAACGGCATAGATAAATAGTAAGGGTGTTATTCCGGAATATTCTTCATTAAGGCTGAAATAAAAAAGGAGGGATGGGAGTGTGTAAGTTTTATTTTTCGGAGACTATTTATCATATGGAGTTCATGGTTAATTAAGCATTTTTTAAATAAACATTTGAAAAATGGCACTGCTCTTAAAATATTTCCAAGTACGCCTATCATTGCTGTATTATTACTCACTCTGTTGCATTATTGTTATAACTTATCGTTATTTGTTTTCCTCGAGTGTTCGCTTCTGCACTGTCCCTGCGTGTAATGAGCCAGCGCACATTGCCACATTAGCATGCGTTCCACGTTCTATTTCCCCTGTGCAATGTGCAGTTGGCCGTACTTTCTCTGTCGCCCACACACGATGTCTATTTCACCAGTGCAATGTGCACTTGGCCGTACTTACTCTGTCGCCCACACACTGTGTATATTTCCCCGGTGAAATGTGCATTGGGCCGAACTTTCTCTATGGCCCACACATGGGGTCTATTTCACCGCTGCAATGTGCAATGGGCCGTACTTTCTCTGTGGCCCACACACGGTGTCTATTTCCCCGGTGCAATGTGCAGTTGGCCGTACTTTCTCTGTGGCCAACACACGGTGTCTATTTCCCCGGTGCAATGTGCAGTGGGCCGAACTTTCTCTATGGCCCACACATTGTGTCTATTTCACAGGTGCAATGTGCAGTGGGCCGTACTTTCTCTGTGGCCAACACACGGTGTATATTGCCCGGTGCAATGTGCAGTTGCCGTACTTTCCCTGCGTCCCACACACGGTGTCTATTTCCCCGATGCAATGTGCAGTGGCCCGCACTTTCTCTGTGGCCAACACACGGTGTATATTGCCCGGTGCAATGTGCAGTTGGCCGTACTTTCCCTGCGTCCCACACACGGTGTCTATTTCCCCGGTGCAATGTGCAGTGGCCCGGACTTTCTCTGTGGCCAACACACGGTGTATATTGCCCGGTGCAATGTGCAGTTGCCGTACTTTCCCTGCGTCCCACACACGGTGTCTATTTCCCCGGTGCAATGTGCAGTGGCCCGTACTTTCTCTGTGGCCCACACACGGTGTCTATTGCCCGGTGCAATGTGCAGTTGCCGTACTTTCCCTGCGTCCCACACACGGTGTCTATTTCCCCGGTGCAATGTGCAGTGGGCCGTACTTTCTCTGTGGCCAACACACGGTGTATATTGCCCGGTGCAATGTGCAGTTGCCGTACTTTCCCTGCGTCCCACACACGGTGTCTATTTCCCCGGTGCAATGTGCAGTGGGCCGCACTTTCTCTGTGGCCAACACACGGTGTATATTGCCCGGTGCAATGTGCAGTTGCCGTACTTTCCCTGCGTCCCACACACGGTGTCTATTTCCCCGGTGCAATGTGCAGTGGGCCGCACTTTCTCTGTGGCCAACACACGGTGTATATTGCCCGGTGCAATGTGCAGTTGCCGTACTTTCCCTGCGTCCCACACACGGTGTCTATTTCCCCGGTGCAATGTGCAGTGGGCCGTACTTTCTCTGTGGCCAACACACGGTGTATATTGCCCGGTGCAATGTGCAGTTGCCGTACTTTCCCTGCGTCCCACACACGGTGTCTATTTCCCCGGTGCAATGTGCAGTGGGCCGTACTTTCTCTGTGGCCAACACACGGTGTATATTGCCCGGTGCAATGTGCAGTTGCCGTACTTTCCCTGCGTCCCACACACGGTGTCTATTTCCCCGGTGCAATGTGCAGTGGGCCGTACTTTCTCTGTGGCCAACACACGGTGTATATTGCCCGGTGCAATGTGCAGTTGCCGTACTTTCCCTGCGTCCCACACACGGTGTCTATTTCCCCGGTGCAATGTGCAGTGGGCCGAACTTTCTCTATGGCCCACACATTGTGTCTATTTCACAGGTGCAATCGACGTAATTTCTTGCACAGAAATAGTTGGAGGGCTGAAAGGTGACATTGGCTACCTTTTATAGCAAGAAAATATCTCAGAAAATTTACAAACGATAATAGTGAATCAAGTCGGAAAAACCGTTCGCCTTTAATACGCTGTCTAAACCGTTAAAGATTGAAAAATATAATGTAGTAAATAAGAATTGTGTAGAATAAAAAGACCTTAAAAAACTCCGCGGTTGCATATATCTATCCATAACAGAGAAATACCAATAAGTGTTTTTACCGTTTAATTCACCGAGACGTTGAGTTTTATAATATGTATAGCGTATAGAAAATTAACGCTAAGTAAAATTATTTTTTATTTATAAACAAAACCTAAACAATAATTCTGTAGTCCACGCGAGCGCATCTAGTATGTTTATAAAACAGGAAAATCACCAACGTTATTTACCATTAATTTAATCATTACTCTCGCAATACGTCAACACTTGGGACTATTTCATTTAATTCGTTGCCAACTTAACTGTGAGTTTACATGCTAGTGTGTGCGGTAGTAAAACACTCAGTAACGGAGAGTGATTTTTTTTTCTTCAAAATGTATTTCAAAAGTTCTTACAATATCATGAACCGTCAATAAGGGCTAGTAGTCGCCAATATTCGTCTGGCCACGTGCAAAATGGCAACTGTATGCCAGACGCGTGTTGACTTCGTGTGGGCTGTGGTTGCTATGTTTATGAGTTCGCAGACGGTTTGTATAATCTATTTACAGCTTTTTTCACACACTTTTTGAATCAAACCTTTCAAAAATCACCTCGTGTATAACGTGCTTGGTTATTGCCTAGATGTGTCGTGTACCACGATCTCTTCATACTCGTGTTAACATGAATGTACCTTAGTTTCGTTCAATTGAACTTCTTCTGAGTTTGTTGGTATACATTTTTAATGGTTCGTCCATAGTTTATATGAATAAAATCAGGGATAAATGTGTGTTTGTTATTTCCTAGTTAAAAAAAATTAGTTCTTGCGAAAAATATTATTACTATAAAGGAGGGTGCTCGAATTTGCGGCGCTGTCCCTTCGGTGTAATTCTCTAGACTCGGTCAAGTTTTGTTTGCACGATACCGAAGAGTATCCTGGAAGTAGAACATTGGAATAGTGACCGTGAATGGACTATATGTGTGTTTGCGTTTCCCGGCCGCGATGGAAGGCACAGGCTCGTGTAAGCTGGTGTGGGAGAGAGACAGACATAAAGAAAAAGCGTGCAGAGAATGACCGTGGTGTTCCAGCCAACCATAAACATTACTTACGCTTCAAGTCTCCATAGAATACGTAGCACGGGTGGATCAATAATCAAGAATAGTGGTCACATGAGTCCCCNACGTTTAAAAACTAGAATAAAAAACCATAATTTTTTTAAATACCGATTTTATTATATTATTTTAAAACTGTTCCTTAAAATCATGACAAAACAATGCCCTTCACCCTTGCCACGACCTGCACAAGAGGGGAATGTTGATTCCCTCCCCCTCAGCCCTCTCGAAAAAAACCACTCCTGACAGGCAGTTGTGTGGTAGGCCTATCTTATGGACTGGAGTAAAGCTTTTGATATTATTTCGCAACTCGCGAGTATGTATACTGGGTGGGTCTAGAAAAAAACCTACAAACTCCACCTGCATGTTCCTCAAGAGGAAATAAATCGAAAACACGTACGGTTGACGATGCTTCGTACGGGCGGCACGCACTCTTGAAGGTGCAGATGAAACACAGCTTTAATCAAAATTGTGAACACCATACATGCTACAGAAGTCCATGCAGCCTTTTATGATTTTTTTGGGTCAGACAAAGATGTTCAAAGTGGCGGCTTCATAAACAATTTAGGTAAGTTTGCCACATTTACTAAACAATCTAACGAAATTCAACCAAAATTTGTATGAAGACATTATACATTAGCAACATCGTATATAGAGCCTTTTTAAGACAATATTTTACGATAGCATCAACTAATAAAATATAGTTTTTTGTGCAATATCACAGAAACCAAACAACCAATTCCCACCAAATTCTTCTCACAATTTGCGCCACAGTAGGCCATGTGAACTTACATTTTTTAAGTGAGTCAGTCACTATTTTTATTTAAGATGATGGTCCTGTAGATATTTTAGGTTAGTAAACCCTATCATTCCAAACTTTAGACTTAGTAAATCCGAAGTTGATGCTCCAAATCCGAAATCCGTAATGCAGTGGATTGCGCGCTAACTTATTGTAACGAGGTTTTCTTGGGTTCAAGACCCGGGGATAAGGCACGTGTGTATTTGTAATTGTCTCACCGCTGTTGCATTAGTTTCTGGTTTCATTTATAATGTTATTGCTTTCAACACACCAACTCAGCGTCTAAGAAATAATTTTAAAATGTATTCCACCCATGCTGAGGAAAGTAGATTTATTATTAGTTATATAAGAATATTCTTGTTGTTTTAAGGAACGTAACTTTCATTCATAGACCAGAGAAATATGTAAAACATTTTTAACTTCTCTGTCTCGGCTCCGTTTCTTTGAGAACAGTAAAAGTAGCAATAACGCCCTACTCTTACTAACTTTATGTATATATTATTAAGCCCTGCCACTGACCCAATGATTTGAGAAAGTGCCAGGGTTCTTTTGCTTCACAAACACCTAGTGAGTTATGGGAGTTTCGGCTTCCGGTCTCACAACACTAAAAGCCATTCGGTGGCTTATGAGGGTTCGACGGCGGAGAATTATTAAGCGATACAATTAAATCATGCACACACACACACACGCTTACATACATGTAAAAGTTTGTGTTATTTCCTTTTTTCATTAAATTACATCTCATTGTCACGGTGCCTCGCCATGTTGCGAACAAAAATAACGCATGATGATGCCCCTTGCTTCAAAACCTGATCTCTTGCTTCTTGAAGGTACCGCTCTCAGTCTTGATGTAGCGTCATGTTGAACTTTATTTAGGCGAAGCACGTTTCCGCTTGTATCTCTGATCATGCGTAGTTGTGAAAAATGCACGCTTCATTGACAACCTTGTCAACCAGCTGTACTGGGATTTCAAACTACTTGTAAAACATCCTTCCATCTAGCAGCCAATATAACTCTTCTTGCTCGTGATAATATTATAATGATATACTGCTCGCTCTCTGGGTAGTGTCTTTCCTCAGTAAGGACTCATAACATGTTTCAACTGATGGAACGCCTCACGTGCGAAAGCTATGCAAGGCATACATTCCCCTCCGTCGTGTAATGCTTCGTCGGGAGGTACGTTGCATCCTGTTCTTAACCACTCTCCTGTGAAACTACCGGGGAAGAAAACCACGCCATCGCTGAAGCGTACTTCAGCATCGACATTGGATTAGATATGAACGGCCGCTCGGTTGCACACTCAGGTCCGGTGACTACGGAGCGTATACGCCGTAGTCCGGTCGTATCAGGTTATGTCCAGTCAAGTCCAGTCTCTGTGGCGCCTTGGCTTTACGGTCGAGCTCGCCATCGGGAAAATGTTCGCCACAAGGAGCGCTGCTGTTCCAACTAGTTCGCTTTTAAGTTGGAATAAATAGATAACAAATTTAATATGTTGGGTGACACGGGAAAACCCCCAACGTTTTTAATATTTGCCTTACATTAGAAACGGAAAAAAATCAGGTATGTGGCGACACATCCTGGCGGCGGAAATGTTTAGCTGCCAAACTAAAAACATTAACCTTCCCGACGTGAGAAGAATGAGCCTTATTGTCACGCAGACAATCGGCGAGTGAAGGACAGTTATCGACACTGCACTTTACCTATGCAGCTGCTTCTACTGTGACTTAAGTACCTTTCATTTGAATGTTATGGTTAACTCCGTGATAGTATTGTTACGTATGAACGAGTCCAGTTTCGGTAAGCCAAGGGAAAAATTCAATGTTCGAGTTTTCCATTGCATGACGGTGTACAAAATAGGTCTCGTACTTAGCTTGTCGGCCAAATTTTTTATTAAATCTGTCGCTTTCAAATTCTTTGTTGCCGGATATATTAATATGTATCATATATATATATATGCTAACAACGAATCTCTGTTAAAAATAAATTAAATATTTTACCATTTATTTTCCTGTGTGTTTGTCTTGTTGGTCTCATATGATATTTCCCTATGTGTTTACCCTCTTGGTCTGATATGAATGTTTTCCTTTCTGAATGTGTGGAATAAACGTAACCTGAACAAGCATAGGAAACTGTAATTACAGTAATGAAGTAACGATGTGAGACTCCACCAGCGAAACTCTTATTATACCTTTTAGCACGTGGTGAAAACACAGAGGAAAATAATTGTTTTTATCTAAAAGAGGAAAAAATACGAAATTCTCGAAAACATTAGCATTTTTTTTTTTTTTTTTTTTTTTT
>NQII01005578.1:94548-124563 GCA_002778355.1 Clitarchus hookeri
CCCCCCCCCCCCCTCTCCATATCTCTAAGAAGTTGCTTTCCAATACCGTTGTTTTTGAGCAAAAGTTTATAAATTAATAGAAGAACGAAATTCCTCAATTTCCCAACAGACGTAGGCTGGAAATTCACTCCGTGTGGACTAGCATCTATTCAAAAAGATTATACACCATCGCCCACTCAAGTTTACATAATTTCATGTACACTCTTCGAAGGTTCTACGAGGACTCACTTACATGGACTAAAGCACCCAGAGATCAGCAAATACTGTAGGTGGGAAAATACAATTGTCTTTGTTCTTATCTCACAACCCCCCCCCCCCTTTTTCCAACGAATTTTAATGTGCGTTCAATCAATATTCGGTCGATTTTGTTCTACAACGGGTTAAATGATATTAATTAATGCACTAAATATTATTCATTACAGCAACAAAATAAAGACAAAGTTTGCCATTCACAATGTTCCCTTCAGTTTCGAAGTTACGAAAACATGTTGGACAAATCTGTGAAATGAATTATTCTTACAGCTCCTAAGTGGTAGGTTCTTGAAGAAAGTAGATATAAACAATTTTGTAAAACATTTTTCAGACATTAATTTTTGTAAAAACATGTTTTGCTCTAAAATTCATGTTAAGCATGGTTCTTACAAAAAAAACAATTTGGCAGGGGCCGCAGTGGTGTAGTGGTCAGACTTCTCGCCTCCTAACTAGGCAAAGCAGGCTTGATTTCCTGCTGGGTAGCTCCCCGTATTTTCACATGTGAGAATCATGCCAGGCGATGTCGCTGGTCGGAGGGTTTTTGTCGGGGATATCCCGTTTCTCCTGCCCTTGCATTCCAGCGCTGCTCCATTCTTATATCGCTTCACTCTCATCGGCTCTCTAGACCTCGATGTTAAGAGCCATCCAAATCTCTTTACTCCACTCCAATAATTTTGCACGACTTTTTCCAGATGGCGGTTAACTGAGTTGTGGTAGAAGTGCATGTACAAATGTGTCGGAGAGAACACTTTTATGATGATAAAATTAACTTCAGCTGTCCTTTTTATCTCTTGTTCTTGATGGCTTATTGCTGACTGGACGATGTGTGGACAGTACGAAGTGCGTACTGAATAGGCGCAGGGATGTTAATAATACCGTTTATTTTCAGTTATTATTTCCTCCAGTATCGTGCATGATTTTGTTGATTGACAATGTTCAGCTCATTCGTTTGCATTTCTGGATAAGCCACACATCTCACTGCTCTTATGGTGATGACGACGACGAAGACATTACATTACATTACAAAAACATTTATTGACATTCGACAACTTCGACGACAATGGCGATGGTGATGATGATAATAATATGATGATGACGACGATAATAGTTGTAACGGTTATGGTGGTGATGGTGGTGATGGTTATGGTAACGATGGTGGTGGTGATGGTGGTGGTAATGATGGTGGTGGTGATGGTGGTGGTAACGATAATGGTGGTGATGGTTATGGTAACGATGGTGGTGGTGATGGTGGTGGTAATGATGGTGGTGGTGATGGTGGTGGTAACGATAATGGTGGTGATGGTTATGGTAACGATGGTGGTGGTGATGGTGGTGGTAATGATGGTGGTGGTGATGGTGGTGGTAACGATAATGGTGGTGATGGTTATGGTAACGATGGTGGTGGTGATGGTGGTGGTAATGATGGTGGTGGTGATGGTGGTGGTAACGATAATGGTGGTGATGGTTATGGTAACGATGGTGGTGGTGATGGTGGTGGTAACGATGGTGGTGGTGATGGTGGTGGTAACGATGGTGGTGGTGATGGTGGTGGTAACGATGGTGGTGGTGATGGTGATTTTTAAGCACTTAGTTTACTACTGAAAACCCCAATTCTTTCGAGAGAAAAAAAGTTCGATAAACATTTGGTTTTGCAGTACGTTAGGCTGAGAAATGTTGGACGGTGTTTCAGATTTTTTCCTCTGCTTCGTCATAGAATGTGGTTTTACTGTATACTCATTCAAGAACCGGTAAACATTTGTTGACTTCCGTTTCAATGAAAGCTATTTCCTTTTTTGCTCTGCGCCATATAATCTGCTCCCTAAGGCGCTAANGTGGTAACGATGGTGGTGGTGATGGTGATTTTTAAGCACTTAGTTTACTACTGAAAACCCCAATTCTTTCGAGAGGAAAAAAGTTCGATAAACATTTGGTTTTGCAGTACGTTAGGCTGAGAAATGTTGGACGGTGTTTCAGATTTTTTCCTCTGCTTCGTCATAGAATGTGGTTTTACTGTATACTCATTCAAGAACCGGTAAACGTTTTTGTTGACTTCCGTTTCAATGAAAGCTATTTCCTTTTTTGCTCTGCGCCATATAATCTGCTCCCTAAGGCGCTAAATAAAAGCCAGTGGCTTTAAGAAGAGCCAGATTAAGTACAGTTGAATACATCAGTTGTTACGTCTTAAAACTGTACAAGTTACAAGCGAGCTTTCAAATTTTATGACTAGTTAACAATAGCTATCATTTAAAAATAAACTCAAATTGAAAATGGTATCAGCATAATTAATAAACAAACAATCACGGTTCTTACATATTTCGTGAAATTATTATGCGAAACGTACTAATTGCGTTAAAAATTTACCCTGCATCTACGAATTTTAAAAATAAAATTCGTTATTAGGGTCATGCGTTAATTTGCGACGACAAAGGCTGATTAGTTAGTTGTGTTTGGCGGTTTGCCAGTCCGCGAGTAAACACTTGGTCATCTCGCTAGTGTCAGGCTTTCTTCGAGGTGCTGCAGTGCGTTCTGTAGCGTCCTTGTAAATGTACTAGCACATTATTTAAACAATAGACGTTTTTACGTAACATTAGATGGAGCAGACTCCAACACTAAAATATCAACAGCAGGAGTACCAAAGGGGTCGGCACTTCCCCCTTTCCTACACAGCATGTACACAGCCGACATCCCGACAACAGACGCACGCACTAACGCTAATATCCAAATGTACGCAGACGATAGAGCAATAATAAAGCAACACTGTCATATTAAATTTGCACTAACATCCCTACAGAGATAATTAACCATCCTCGAACAACGGTATACGAAATGGCGAATCAAAGCAAACCCAGGAAAATCAAAGACAATAATAATTACCAAAAAATTACCGAAACCTAACAAAGAATTAATACTATTCATTAAAAAAAATCCCGTACGTTAGAAAGGCAAAACATCTAGGTATAACGATAGATCACAAGTTAACTTAGTAGCTACACATAGAAAGTGCAAGATATGCCGCATTGGGAAAACTTAAACAATTATATCCTAGTTTAAATGCAACTAACTTACCACGTAAGAAAAAAACCTCCAAATTTATAATCAAATAATAATTCCAGCTATGTTATATGTATGAGGTATGGGGACATTGCGCAGAGTTCAGAATTAAATACCTGCAAACCATTCAGAACAAGTACCTGAGAATAAATAGCTAACCAAGATAGATTCGCAACTGTTAAAAAATATCCATGAACTATTATCATTAAACTATATTGAAGAAAAAATTGCAACAAAAAATAAGAATTTGTATAATATTTTGGCGTATAATGACAATCCAAATGTCAAATTCCTTGGTGAATATGATCCCGCAGGAGTAAGAAAATTCAGAAAGTCTAAACAACACTCAACTCGACACAAGTCCCCCCCCCCTCCTAGTCCCTGATTGGCCAGCCAATCAGAGCGCAAGGCACTCCCAATAAAACTGGTCGCTTGGCCGAAAACCCGTAGTCGGTGTTAGCTGCGGAGGGCAACCTCCGTAACTACAGATTGGGATGGTGCAGGGAGTTGGGAGGGGGCCAATCTCGCTCCTTCCTAATCTCCCTGTAGGTCATGTGAACCCCCTTTGGGTGGTAAAGAGCCCCTCACACGGGGCCTGGACTACCATCCGCTCTGAGCTTCGGCAATGATGACAAACGGCAGTCGAGGAGTAGACAGCGAGAAGGCAGCAGCCGCAGCGCGCACCGACAAGAACCTGCAGATCTCCACGACAGCGGCACCGCCGAGCAGTTCCTATCGGAGCTGCTCGTGCAAACGAGAGGCAAACTAGTGCGGCTAGTTCTTGTTGGAGCCACCGCGAGGGTCAGGATCTGCAACCCGGCGCACGCGTCGAGCCTCGCAGAAGAACGTGCGTGCAGCAGTAGAGTGCGCGTGCCCGACTGCACCCCAAGCTGTGCACGACTCACGCTACACACATCGCACACACACGCGAGCACAAACAAGACACAGAGGGGCGCGCTATTTCAGGGGTCAACTGCGTGGGTTCTCGGGCACGGAGGCCTCCACTCGAGAACCAGGCCTAGGGGCACACGCAGGGCAGAGTGATCAAGGGGGCAACCTATAACACTAAATCGTAATTATCATTGCATAAATCACTGTATATATAACTTCGATTACACACAGCACATATCGGTCAGGATTAGTATAAAATAAAATAATTAAAATAGTTCAAAAATAATTTTTCAAAAATAAAGAAAAGAATAAAAATAAAAATAAATTATAAAGTTATAAAGTAATAAAAAATTACATGCATATAAAAATTTAAATAAGTAAATTATTAAAAAATTAAAATAAAATTTTTTTTACAATATATATATATTTTTTTTAATAAATATATTATGTACTCAAAATAATGCACCGACTTGATAGTCTGTTTCAGTACGGGAAGAAGAGGATCAATTGGGTGATTGGGGGGGGTGGCTCTGCTTTTACCATATTCTGTATAGATTCTGGTACCAAGGGCCCCTCCAGCTCTTGCATACTAACAATGTTTCTAATTATCACTATACGGCCACACGACGAAACGTACCCCGAGGGCCGCCCCAGGAGACTAGGGACTCACCTACATATTACGTGCGAGATTAATTAGCACATTTGAACACAACAGGTCAACATGTTACACAGACATCGCGACACTGGCATTCGCTCCAGCCGGGAGGCTGGAGTGGAGTTTCACTTCCCCGCCGAACACACAAACACGTAATTTCAATTCAAAATAGGCAACACCAATAAACAGCCTTAACACGGGGCCGGTGCCCAACATAACACAGCTACACGGCACCCCGCCACCGACCCGATGATTGTAGTATGTGTCGGGGTGCATTTGTTTTACAAACACCCTGTGAGTTATGGGAGTCTAGGCTCCCGGTCTCACGACACCGAGACCATTCGATGGCGTATGAGGGTTCAGCGGCCTTATGGGGCCATCAACATCCCAAATTTATGTGGAGGGGAAAATCACTGACATATAGGCATACTGTGTCGCAAGTGATGGAAAAAATATAATACTTGCTCGACTGAGTGCCGACTTCGTAGCTATAGTGCCTATCAACACCTCACAAGAAATTACAACGAATATTGAAACTGCGATAGCTTAGCACCAATGTGTCGGGTTTCCTTTAAAAACTTTCCTTACACAGTATAGTTATGCGGTGATATAATTTATTTGTAGTTGCAAAATATTTATTGGCCACTGATCAAGGAAAAAATATTGAACATAATTGTTTCAAGTGCTCGCAGAATTTTTTAACAATTGCAAAATAATCTCGTGGCAATAAATCTTTTGGTGCGGTATACTTTAGCAAACGAATGTCGTATCGACCAAAAAAAATGTATGTACTCAATATTGAACCACATTTTCATCAATTATTCGAAATAATTAATCGATCTTTAAGAAAATAATCTAAAAAATGTTTTGGAATAAATTCTAATTTTACAAATGGAACCACTCTTTCTGTTACAGCCTAGACGTTGCGAAACTGTTTTTTTTTTTTTTTTTTTCCATGCGCACCTTTCGATCCTAGTTTCTGCGAAACGGCATGCAGGACCGTGAACCAATATTAAACGTTTATCAGCAGTGTTGCTTAATTCTGTATGTCCGCGTGTAACAGGAGCAAGAATGGTCACTGTGGCAGCAGACAATGAACTAAAGAATCCTGCTTGGACATGTAGAGAACTGTGGAGTTCAGCATCGTGTCGATTTTTAAAACGAAGCTGTTGTAAGATTTACATTTACAACCCTTGCAGCACGTCTCCCTGCAGGGGAAGATCAATTGGAGGCGTCAGGTTCTAATTCCGACTGTTTTAACGAAAATTAAAAGTAATGAACTGGTAGCGATCTTGGTGTCCATGTGAACTTTTGAAAGAGTTCTATAAATACTTGCCGTCAAGGCTGAAAATTGTCAGCATTCGTGTATTGTTTTCAGTTATACCAAACGCAACAGTGAGAGGTCGTTGTAAATTACCAATGTGTAAATACACTAACAAGGTCAATAAGTTCGAAGTAAATTCTAAAAATTCCTGCCTGGTTAATCAGGAGATTTAGAACCAAAAACAAACTGGCTGACGAATGACGCTATCCCAACAAAGCAAAAGGCCAAGGGCTATTCCAAGAAGGCCGCGACAATGTCACATCAAATGCAAGATGGCAAACGCCACCTCCAAAATGGCGGACGTGACCACACAACCACTACCAGACACCTTTTGTTCTAATGTCAACGCGATTATAAACTATTATATTTTTAGAACTACTTAATTTTCTTATACTTAAATTGCAATGGAGTAAAATAAATACATACGGAGTTTAATATATTTAAAAATGTACTAATACGAAACAAATTACAACTTTAGTAGTGTATATTAGCCGACTTTGGCGCAGGATTTTAGAAGTATAAGGTAGGCGTTTTCCGCCATCTTGTTAGACGCGGCCGGCGGACTGTTAATCGGTGCAATCCGCCATATTTTTTGGCGTCACATCCAGGGCTCGATGCCATGTTACCGACAAAATAACTTGTTTTACCCCAAAAAATCACTTCCAAAATTAGTTATTTTGCCCAAAAATCACTTTTTTCGCCTCCAATTTTGTCTTCTTTTCCCCAAAACTCTCCCTAAATTTCCAAGCATTTGTGGAAAAAGTGCTTGCTCCTCAATAGTGCTGGCTGATTCCTCATTGTGGCTGAGTTATCCAGAACATCAACACCCCTCACCCGCACCTTTGCCACTACACTATCTCGTCACCCCATCACAAACCCTCACCAACTCAACCTCCTCATCTCCCTCACCATCCTCACCATCCTCACCTACCTCACCAACCCTCAACACCCTCACCACCCCACACGCCCTTGTCCCACAAAATTCTAAATCTCGAGGACAATGTAATGTCATAACCCCAATCACCCTGCCACCCAGTCATAAAAATCGATCATAGCTTATTTCCTCGTACCAATATTTAATTTTGTTTTTGTGTATTATGCATGCCTTTTTTTCATTATTTTATAATCATTGTATCATTGGTTTAGTGCGTACCCTCAGTCACGATAACCTCAAGAACTGTTGCGAAAAAAATATTTTGTTTAAAAAAAATCATAGCAAATTTATAATTGTTTGGAATTTTAAGTAAATTTAAAGGTAAGCTATGTATCATAGAACTCGTTTTTTTTTCAGTTTGGTCTGTATCTTAAATCATAGTATGCCCACATTTTCGCAAGTCAAGGTTGTAAGCAAGCGAATATTTATAGGCATATGCGATTATAATTTTCGATTTTTTAGGGCCAGGCTCCTGAAATTTAGTTTGCAAGCATCATTTATAGCTCCAGGAAACTATACATGTATACCCTACGACCATTTATAGACATAGTGATTAGCTAAATTAAAAATAATATTTGCATCATAGTGTTTTTTTTTTATCAAAATCAGCTTATAACAAGGGAAGAAAAGAATTAAGATTAAAATAATAAAAAATATTATGAATTTTTCAAATTTACTAAAATTTCTTACTAGAAAATTATTCATGTTCGTCTGGGTAAAGTCTGTAACCTTATAAACATCACATTCAGTTCTAATTCGTTAAATACGAAACCAACTATTCTGGCACTCGTGAACTTCGTGCCGCCGTGCAGTAAGTTTGAAAGCAAAGTCTTTGCAGCAGAAGCGACACCGATATGCCACTGGAAGTTCCATAGATGATACACTAGCGGTTCCAGGCGGTTCGGCTGTCGTCACGTCGGAAGGAGCAGGAACCATGGATGAAGATGTCTTCGTGGAAAGAGATGTTGCTCCTGGTGATGAGGTGCCAGGTTCGTCATTCGTATTGAGGTTCGTCATTCGTATTGGTCGTAGCCGATTTTGGTAGAGGAACCATAGGATCGAAATCGCCGTCCTTTAATCCGCCGANGTCGTAGCCGATTTTGGTAGAGGAACCATAGGATCGAAATCGCCGTCCTTTAATCCGCCGACGGAGGCCGCAAGAAATCTCTGTTGTATATCCGGGACCGTGACTTCGATGAGACCTGTAGTTTAACTTTGCATGACCTTTCATGTTTACAGTAAGTATCGTTGCGGTAGAAAAGCGACCAGCACCATAAGCACAGATATTTAATGTGGTTGGGATTGTTCATACAGCCACTAAATTAATGGTGCCGTGTAGTATGTTTATGATAAAATACTTTGTCACAGTAGCTGCAGGGATACGATTTATCTTGTNAAATTAATGGTGCCGTGTAGTATGTTTATGATAAAATACTTTGTCACAGTAGCTGCAGGGATACGATTTATCTTGTGGTGGCGATACAGGCGACGTCCCGAACTCTGCCAGAGACAGGTCAGTCAAAGAACTGTATGGTACAGCCGAAGAAACAGATGTTACAGTAAGAAATGGTGCTGTCAGTTCGTCCAAAGTTGCAGTCGACCACAATGAAGATGTCTCAACCAAAGAAGTCGATGGTGCTGTCGGCGTCATGCCTGAAGATGGCAATGGTGGTGCTGTTGCTGCAGGTGACCCATCTGAAGAACTCGATGGTGCCTGTGCTGGACCAACGACCATCGTTTCCATAGTAATATTTTTACCAGGTACCATCGATTTGTCGGAAACACAATTTTTCACCTCTCGGTCATTCATCGGACAATAGGCATATGTATATCCCTATCAGTAAAACAAAATCGTCGATGCAGGTATCCAAACTGAGCTCGCATATTCCTTCCATGATATTAAATGTACGAGCGAAAAAAAAACTATGTGTACTAACCAATCGTGTCCTGTTTCCCAACTTCAAATACAAATTATCATATATATGACACTGGTACGTATACAGAGGTCAGACACGTGAACCCCCAGTGCCTGGTGTGCACGCAAGAGACAGTAATATGTCAAATGGGCCAGGAGGCTCCATCCTACCGAAATGTGTAATGCTTACTGCGAAAAAAAAAATTCAAGCACCCGAAACTGCGAATGAAAATAAAATTTGCCGTTCAGCACCAATAGAAAAATGTCTCCCCGAGCATGCCGGAACATTGTAAAAATACTCAGCTTGATGCATATATGGTGGCGTGAGTCCATTGTGATATTCAGAATACCTGACAGAAAATAATCTCAGCTCATATATCACAGGTCCCCGATTCCTCAAAGCTGAACAAACGTCGGTAATGATTCAGACAATAACATTTCCATTTCCATAGCCTTATGCACTGTAAATGTATCGAATAGTTTCCCCACTCCACCAATTGATCGTCATAATTCGACCAATCAATGGCTTTTGTGCGACATCCTCCGCTACCTACAGATCCCCCCAACCCCTCATCTTCCGCCCATCAGCACCCTCTCTTCATCGACAGTGCCCCCTGCACTGCACTGATGACTCGTGTTTTCAGCACCTACCGCCAGAGCTCACCCATGTCGCCCACTTCCCAGCACCTCCCATCACCACTCCCCTGCTACATCCTCCTCTTCCCCCTCCATTGTACGCATACACCAGCATATAAATGACCACGGGACCCAATTTTCCGCCTGTTTATGCCGTCGTCACCTGCTCGCCTTAGGGTATACAGTTTATATTTTGTCCGGAATTTTAGAAGAGGATTGCGTGCTGTCCCAGTGGGCAGAAAATAATTTCGGCGATCGTCGTGTAAGGGAGGCTCCACTCGCTCATGGCTCTCGATATTTAAAAAGAACTGGCTTTCTACCGAAAGAGTTCCTGCTGACGCACTCACGCCACGTAGTTCGGTACGTGTACAAGAGACTTCCGGCCTGCCTGCAGCCGGACGTAGATATTCGCGACTGTCTACCGCGCAGGGAGGGCTTCGAGGGTTCCACCATGTCTGTTTTGAAAACGCCTCATTCCCGCGCATGGTGCAAGGTGCGATGTCGCGCAGCAGTCTCCCCCATCACAGCCACCACTTTAGTCGCACATTCGTCACCGATCATCACCTCCACTGGCCACAGCACCGCCTCCGTCATCGAAGGGTCCACAGAGTGGAAAACGTGAACGACTCTGTAGACCAGGCCACCACCGACCTCGTGCAGCTGATCACATCACGTCTCCGACCCAGCAGCAGCTCCACCTGGCACACACTCGCCTCGACGGCATGCGATGATTGGCTTCCAGCACGTGAGGGCTCCACGCAGACCACTATCGGCACCAGCAGCAGGTGGTTGACACCCACCAAAGCTACTCCCATCGCACCACCTCCACGATCTTCAATGCACGAGGTTATTTATAACAGCTCCTTCGAGTCAGGCGTGGTGAAGTTTTATCCCAACACCATCCCAGGGTTCCGTCGTGTGGAGTACTTCCTTGGCGACCAATGGTACGAGAATGCAGTGAAAAACATAGAAGCCTGCAATTGTATGAATTATGCCCGCCTCATCCTTGCTGCCTGCACACAACCCGAGCATCATAGACGCTGAAGGCAGGTCAAAAGTTTATTTTATGGACAGATTCTGGTGCGACGGTCAAACTTGTGCAGTGTACAACATGAGGCCGGAATATAACCCTACCATGCAGCACAGACGAACTGTTGGAGTTGAACGAGGGGGAAACCATCGTCATTGAAGAAGGCTACCAGCTCAGGGACTACGAGATACGACGAGGGGGCCGGGAAACAGTGCTTCGCTTCGGCGAAGAATGCGATGGCGAGACGAATAGACTCTTACCGGACGAAGAAGCCTACATGGTTCTGTTCGTCGAGCGGACCACGACTTGTCGTAGCCTGCCATGCGAGGTAAAGACAAGCTCGCCGGATGAGGATGGGAAAGAACAGTGGATGTGGAAATTATATTGACAGTGTGGGGGCGTGATGGTGCGGAGTGCTAAAAAAAAATTGTGGCGAGGGTGAAAAATTATTTTTGTACGTTCAAAGTGTAAGCATGTGGGTGACACAAAGTGTCCAGAAACACATTTTTATGTTCATGGTTTAGGAAAAGCAACAGGGAGGCATGAGAAAAACGATAACAACAAAATATGTATATACATTGCAGACATATATAATAACTAGGTTCAGTTATCTTGAGGCGTGTATGGGGAAAAAATTATGTTGTGTTCTATGTTGTAAAAATGCACTAGGGAAGACACTCGATAACATTTAAAGTATTGATTGTAAACGAAAAATGTGTGTTCATGATTTAGAAAGATATATGTATAAATGTCGATGTAAATAAATAAATAGCCATGAAAAAATTTACCATTTCTATAAAATCATTTGTGCTAACCCATGTGACGAAATGTTTTAAGAGTTGATTTAAATATCTCAAGGCATATATGGAAGGAATGGTAATAACGAAAAGAAAAAGCTCAGTTACGAAAACATCCTTGTCGAAATGGTTACTTACAGGTCTGCACCTGCATTGTGTCAGGTAACTGGAGTCTGCACATGTGCATGCGTACATGCTTCCAAGTCGTTTTCTCACATATGCACCTTCGCGGTGTTGGGTAACCTTGATGTCTGCATATGTGGGAAGAGCAGTGTTAGCCTTGCCAGGCACACACTCCTCATGCACACCGACACCAAAACTGATAATACGAAGCAGTTCACAACCATAGGCTTTTACTGTCTGTTATTACAAAGNCGCCTTCAACAAACCTGAGGAATGAATAGGTCACCACAAAGCACCTAAGTGAGCGATGTCATTTCCATGCAGTCAATTACGATATAACATGTGACTTTAAAATAAAATACCAGCCTGCCTTCGGTGTTGGAAGGAATAACTATCGTCTGGTGCATGTTCCAGGCTCACAAAAGACGACGAGCAGATACTTCGGCTCGTATGGCCAAGGGGAAAATGCGAAAATCTGCAATGCTACATGCTGGTGCCATCATCACTTTCCATGAACGTGTGTAGCTAGCCAATATACCAATAGCAGAATTCGTCAATTGATGAACGGGACACGGTAGCTTCTTAAATATTGTCAAGACGAAATGCATGCATATTGGTCCATTGTCCAGCAGCCAAACAAAGGTGGATAGATCCTTCAGCTACAATTTTTACGCCGAATTAACGACAAGTCAGGCCGCAATCGTATCTCAGAACTCTAACTCGGACTTCAAGGAAACCTCGAAATTGATGAAGGCTTCCCCCTTGTATGCAACTCCTTCCACCCCCCCCCCCNACACTCCCTCTCGGTATAACATGAGTTTCACTGTCGAGCACATACAACTGCCAAAACAGATCGACCCGAAATAAGGTTAAGAGGACCTCAATTTGAACTGTCAGACCCCATATTTAACTCAACTCGGCGTCGAAGTATCCGACATCATTCACTCTAAACCTTGCTTTTGTGCAGTGACCAGACAGCTGGCCCGCATCTCGGTGAACCAGGTTCAATTCCCGATAGGGCATACCAGATTTCCCTACACGATAAACACAGGCCCTGCACACACACACACACACACACATACACATGCAGAGCAAGTACAGCTTTTAGCATTTACCAGCTACACTACCAATGCACATAGTAATCAAAACAGGACTTTCACACGAAGCTGCTAGCGGCCATTCGAGGCTTTTACTATTCCACATTATGAAGGGCAGCACCAGTATGAATCATAGCTTGTTAAATACATGCAAGACATTGAGATGCTCTGAAAAAACCCCACTTGCCCATTTCGCGCAAGAAGGGGTACCAGATTCTATGCAATTTCGTGTGACGAGAGTCATATGCCCGATAGGGGAAGATCTCTGTAATACAAAAAAAACGAAAAATCTCAGTTGAGGTGGAGAAATTTCCCACCACCTAAAATACCTTGAGACCTCGCATGCTAGTAGCCTCAAACTTAATCAAAACCCCTCCTTGTGCTAATTTCCCCTGAATATTGAATGAGCTTCTCCATCTTATAAATGCTAGACACTCTGAAAAAATATTTTATTCCCTGCTTGCACGAGACGGATCCAGGATAATATACCCTTGTGCATAACAAGGGTAGATTGTCCGACGAGGAAAAAACTTCGCTACAGAAAAAATCGCGAGACCTCCGACTCCATCTCCGCACCTGACTCCTGTGTTGTATCAGATAGGCAGACCTTGCCCCTATGTCGCGAACCACGTCATGAAGCTATGGATTCCGAGGGTCGGTCGACAGATGGGCGAATAAATTCTCCACCTAAAAAAATCTGTATTGAAGAATAACCTCACCACCAAAAAAAGACACCTCGAAAAATTAGGTGAATTTGGTAAGGGGCGGTGAGGGTGAGAGGGGGTTAGTGGTATGAGAGGGGTGAGGGGGTGAGGGTTGGTGTGTGTGCTGAGTGGGTGAGGGTGGTGAGGGTGGCTTTGGGTGTAGAGGTTGCTGAGGGTGGGCGTGGGGTGAGTGCTGGGGGGCGAGGGGGCTGGTAGGAGGTGGCGAGGGTGGTATACGTTCAAATACAATATGATGGTCCTGACAGTGAATTACATAATCGATATATCACGATCGTATGCGCCTTGAAAAGACGAGTCCAGTAATACATTTAAATTTATGTTTAAAAAATAATTTTTTTAATTATTTTATTTTATTGGCTCCTCATATTCCTCATTGTGGCTGATATTCTGGATAACTGAGCCACAATGAGGAATCAGTCAGCCACATTGAGGAACAAGCACTTTTTTTACATATTTTTGGAAATTTATTAGGGTTCGGGGAGAGAAGTTTTGAGGGGGGAAAAAGTGATTTTTGGGCAAAATAATTAATTTTGGAAGTGATTTATGGGGTAAAAATTATTTTGTCGATAACAAGACATCGAGCCTTGGCTGTGACGCCTACTAATATATCGGACAGCACCGGCCAACATGGCCACCGGCCGCGCCTACCAATATGGCGGAAAATTTGTACCTCCTACTTCGGAAATCGTGCGCCAAAGTAGGCTTATATACACTACTAACTTTCTTTAACCGTTTTTTCAATGAATGAATTACTAACGTCAAGGCAATAATCCTTCAACATAGTTTGTTTTCTGCTCAATTTATTCACTTTTTTTCTGATTTTGTATAGTTTACTGCACCGTAAGTTTTAATGTACTAAGTGCATGTATGAAGTGGGTTTTTTTTTTTTTTTTTTTCCTTTTTGTTATTGGCTTTTAAAGAACATTTAATTGTAGGGCAGGGAAATGGCAATCGCTCTGAAGAATATGTTGGCACAAAAGACTTTCGCTGTGCGCCACTTCCTCTATGTTTTGTAACTTGTAGCTAGAGAGTTTTCATTCTTATCAATTTGTTGTCCGTTTCGTGTTGTGATACTCTTTGAAATTAGTTTCTCCTTTTTTGCGTGTTTTTTTTTTCCTGTGGTTTTAAATTGTACGTAAACGTTGGCGATGTGGACAGTCTAATTAAGTACTAAATCTACGTTTGTTTTCCCTAACGTAAGGTTATGTGAACGAACTATTCACCGCTGCCACCGCTTTAAAATATATATATATATATATATATTTCCTTCGCATGTTTGCCGCCCAATTTCCCCGTCGTAAGGTTTCCCGCTAGCACGATGCAGCACTCGTCCACTTTAATTAATTCTTTTGAGCGGGCTCTTCGTACGTGAGAGGCAGAGGTGTCGGGAATTGCATGGAGCAAGGCGACGAGGTAATTATCCTTGATTTTCAGCTTCATCGTTAAATAAATTCCTCCATTTGAAACGTAATTATTCTCCTGATAAAAGGAGTGTAAAATTATTCCTCGGGGAAAAAGCTACGCTGGTTAGTGTGTGCATTAAATTTTTTTAAAAAGGTTTCTTAGTTTTGAAGATTTTTCCAGCGTTATTAGATCTAAAATTTATTCAACATAACTTAATTCTGCTAGTCAAGTTATTTTCATCTGAAATTTTTGTAGGGAGAGCAGGGTAAAGTGGCCATTCTAAGGTGAAATTATGTTTAAATCGTCTGCTGTAAGTAAAACCAGAATATTAAATCACCCTGCAAACAATACAGATATTTTACAGACAACAAAATATGTATTATTTCTTTAAGTATTAAGCATTATTATATATTATTGAATTTTTAGAAATGTGTTTATTAAATGGTTAATTTACCCTGCTAGGTCGGGTAAAGTAGCCACTTCTGTCCACTTAAGTTCTTGGCATTCAACAGTTTCTCCCCTACGATATAATCTACATCCATCTGTCGTAGACCGAATCAAATACTAGTATGCCTCGAAAAACTAATACAAATACGCTTTGGTCATTGCCGAGCACTTGGAAAATACATGTATCTTATTATTCCGGCTGTCTGCTAGAAGTAACAGTGCGTTACTTTTCATGTCGAATAGTATTACTTCTTCTTTTGCTTACTGTAGCGATTGCATTTCCGTTAGTTCAAACTAGGCGGTAGCCCACTTTGCCCGCTTGGACACCACTACACGAAAGCTTGTCTACATTACGTCATCTACTACATTTTACCTCACGTGCCTTTAAAGCCTAATACGTAATCTTTTAGCGGGATTATAGTAAATAACATAAACTTACTACGTACCGAGGTAAAATTAACAGTATTCATCACTTCCCTTACAGCAGGTATGAACAAAATCACAAAAACTTTAATAAAGTATGTAAGTCTACCGGCTCAGATGCTCTAAGAACATTAATGGCGTCCCTCTCAACTGTTTCAAATCCTCGCCACCAGACTGCAGCACTCCCCAACGGAGTAACAGCTGGTGGCCGCAATCGTATCTGGCAAGATAATTTTAATTTTTTCTTTCAGATTTGCATTAACTTGTGGTTCCAGGTGTTACAAATAAAGTTCTTCGATGTCTGATGTACTTAGAAAGGTCCATTACTTATTTAGTTACCATAGACAGTAAGCCATAGGCTCTATCTTGGGCGGTAGTGATTTTAACGAGTCATTACCGGGAGCAGTAGCAGCGCAATCACAATTGTACGAATACGTTACCCACAGAGAAGATCATTGGGCACTGAGCCTGACGGCATACAGTATTGGCCAAATACAATTTTCCTGTACAACATTAACGCAGTTTTTATACACTGAGTCTAAATACACTGAAGAGCCAAAAAAAAAAAACTGGTGCACCTGCCTAATATCGTGTAGGGCNNAATTTGAGAAAGGGTTGCACGTCTGTCACGTTTAATGATTCCCGCCAGTCGTCGTTTGTCCCGTTCTTTCACGATCTTTTTCCGGCCGCAGCGATGTCGAAGATGTGATGTTTTACCGGATTCCCGATATTCACGGTACACTCGTTAAATGGTCGTACGTGAACATCCAAATGTTATCGCTACCTCGGAGATGCTATGTCCCATCTCTCGTGCGCCGACTATAACGCCACGTTCAAACTCACTTAAATCTAGATAACCTGCCATTGTAGCAGCAGTAACCGATCTAGCCGCCGACCGCATCGCGTTACTCTGATTGGTTCCATACCTNATAACCTGCCATTGTAGCAGCAGTAACCGATCTAGCCGCCGACCGCATCGCGTTACTCTGATTGGTTCCATACCTATGTTATTTTCATACGCACGCCTATGCCAGTTTTTTCAACTCTTCAGTGTATGTTAATGAGGTGACATCTACCTCAAGCGCGTAGTTTGCCCAGGCAGTTAGCTCATCTGTACTTTTCTGAGAGTTGAGCTGGTATTATGCTTCAGTGTGCGACCATAAAAGTGTTTCCTACGAAATTAATGTTATATTTTGCGAGTACCCCTTAAGTCGATATTACACGATACCAGATTCCGTAGAAGCTTGTGCAAGTTCCGCCAGAGGTTGGGTCGAGGAGTGGTGAGGAGGGGGTGAAGAGGGGTGTTTGGGGAGGAAGGTGGAGGTAGCAGGGTGTGGACGTGGTAGGTGCAGGATGTTGGTCGGGGGAGATGCCATATCCGCTGATCCTCCCCGGTCCGCTAGAACTGACTCAACTGGCTCGGAGTCCCGAATGCTCCTCTACTGCTCTGAGGATTAAGTGACTCATTCTGCTAAGAACCTCTTATCCTCTTGTTCGTCTGAGGATTTTTCGACTCTCCCTTCGAGGAGCTTCAAATCCACTTTCCTCATTTTGTTTTAATTTTTTGGTAAGATAAAGTGATTTTGGGCAAAATAATTAATTTCGTAAGTTATTTTTGGGGTGAAGCAGACAATTTTGTCCATAACATGGCCGCTGTGGTGGCCGAATCCTGAATCCTATACCTTGATACCTGTGCCCGAACTCTCTTTATCCTACTACTACTAAATTAATGTTTTGTAAATATACACTATTATATCTGTAGAGTTACCAGAAAAGCATTGACAACTAGTTTCCAAAGAATGGTTTGTAACGAGCTCAGAAATTTTTTACTGTGTATATTTATCTTGTTATTTGTAGCGGGATTTTCGGACGCATATAGTTGACTCCCTCGTCTTTTGTACGTCAACTCTGCTCTGTTGTCAGTCAGCAATGAATGGAACTGCCATTGTCTGCGCTTTCATAACGAGATCTTCGACGTGAGCAGCTGTAACAGCAGCCGCTCGTCGTCGCTGTGGATGTGCAAGCCACAGTGAGAGCTCTCGCTTTCTCAGCAGGTATTCACGTGGAAGCTACCAGGTTGCAGCAGTGTAGCCGCCTTCCCCACTTGTTCCAAAATATTACATAATGCCGTGTGTGGCAACTTTGCTGCACACACAGCCACCGCATTTTGAATCAAGTGGGTTCTCTCAGTAAGTCTGGCGCCGCGATTGTATTCCTTCTCTATTCTGCTGCGAGGTGGGGGCAGGGAATTCCCTAAACTAGGTAAATAGCAGGAACGCAGAGTTTTTTATTATGGCGAATCTGGAATGCTACCACTACAGTAAGCCCCTCCATATTAGTATTGTAAGCCCCTCCATAGTAGTATTGTAAGCCCCTCCATAGTAGTATTGTAAGCCCCTCCATAGTAGTATTGTAAGCCCCTCCATAGTAGTATTGTAAGCCCCTCCATAGTAGTATTGTAAGCCCCTCCATAGTATTATTGTAAGCCCCTCCATAGTAGTATTGTAAGCCCCTTCATAGTAGTATTGTAAGCCCCTCCATAGTAGTATTGTAAGCCCCTCCATAGTAGTATTGTTCCTTCGCAAAGACGGTAGGAGCACTGTACGCCGTACGTCTCAGGCTGAAGTGGAGAGATTTTGCGGGCTCTTAGCAACTAGGTCTTCAGAGCCGATGAGGGGGAAGTGGCGTGAGTGTGGAGCAGCGTCGGAATGCAAGGGAGGGAGAAACGGGATGTCCCCGAGATAAACCCGCTGACCGGCGGCATCGTCCAGCACGATTCCCACATTCAAAAACCCGGGCACGAAACCGCCGGGAATCAAACCCGGTTCGTCTTGGGGATAACTCTCGCCTTGTGTTTTGTATTTGTTTAGATGCACCCTTCCTAGTGGCAGTTTTACGTATGGTATGGTTGTTTCAGTACTCGTGTGGTTTCTTGCGTTGGCTATTTTCTTTTCTCTCGTACACTGTGATGTATGTTCATGCTGGGCACATGGTTCATCTTTTCCTGGTAGAACCATTTTTCAGTTTTATCCGTCTTCCTGTTCCGTTGTGTGGTTTTGGTTTTCTGTCATCGCGACAGAGCCTTGAGGCTGGAGCAGGGCAATGCTACTTTTGTCGCGAAGCAACTGTTGGCTGCCTATTCCTTCTCTTCGTTAGCCTGTTAAAGGAAATGTCGCCTTTAAAGCCACTGACAGATGAGCGCATATCCTTCGTGAAACTTCACCAGCAATGTTGGGAGTCGATTCGAGTTCAAAATGGCAAAGAATTTGATTCCGGGTAGTTCTTGAGATATCTCGAATGGTGGCCAAAGTATTGAAATACTTTCATCCGAGTGATCTAGCTGAGTGACTCATCAATACTTACGTTCTGCACACACTCTTTGTCATCGAGTACTCGAGTTCCCATGCATACATTACGTTCGTTCGTTCCACGCTTGTTCTACGCAAGTTTGCAGATATTATTGTAATGGTTTTTTAATTTCATAATTATTTTATTAAATAACGTCTTCCCACGTGCTTCGTGGCCCATTTATATTACATATAATTTTTTTTTTCTTAGATATTTATGACGGTATGTTGTGTCAATTGTTTACTTATATTAATTACACTGTTTTGAATTGCATTGCTCTTTACATTATAGCTGTTTTTAATCGGCATTCACCACTCCGCGGCTGTATCTTCTTGTCTCAATATAATAATTCAAGTTTTAACAGATCGTTCAGGTCAAACAACGCATTTGAATAGACGCTTACCGCCATGGAACTTGTCAGTTCTCGAATTCAAGCTGCTAGTGCAATTCCTCGATTCTTGCAAATACTCGAATAGAAAATAGTTGGTTTCTGGGAATGTTCGATTCTCCCCATCGCGTGCTAAAACTAACGAGAACTGTGAGAGGACAATCTCACTGTATGTTGATCAGGGTGCTTGAAGCAACTGTTCCGTCTATGGAAAGATCTGGCAACATCTTGACACCGACGTGACACGTCGACAGAGAACTAGCAAGCAGCAAGGAGTCATGGGGTCGTTAAAACATCAGAGTCATAATAGGCTATCTAAAATAATGACAAAAAATTGAACAGGAAACAACAGAAAACAATCATAATTAAAGCCAAGTGGCAAAATATCTTCTATGTGTATATAAAAACCTTGTGTTCGTTTGTTCGGACGCATGTAACTTCCGCAAAAAATCAACCGATTTTCATTCTGTTTTTTTATAACCCTTACTTTCGTTCCCGCGAGTGTTTGTACACCTTTATTTTTTATCTGTATTAACTGTAAAGTTACTACAATCTGCAAAAAGCTCATTTTTGCCACGCTTTCGCTTCAGGAAGCGCCTTTGTTGACAGCTGTCTGTTTGAACATTTCAGTTCGTTGTTCTCAATGTTCACAGAAATGAATAGAACAAAAATATTTTATGCCACAGCAACGCGTGCAGGGTACGCTAGTATTAACATAAAAGCTTAATAACATACATTTTAATTTAACCCTTTGATTGCAACGTTAAATTTTTTGTCTTTGGCGTTGCCAATACGATGTTTTTGGGTGCGTGCTGTACTTGAGCTAACACACAACATGTTTCGTTCTCACAACCAATAAGTTGTAAGCATTGTGTTCAGTAGCCAGTGATGTGAACCCGTCATGACGTAGCGCAGGAACATGGTTTGCGAACCGGTTAACCTCAGGGAAGGTCATTGGACACTGAGCCTCGCTGGGTACAGCACTCGTTAAATATAAACTTCGTGTGCAACATGTCCACAATTGTCCTCATGGGCATGAAAGCGTTAAAAGAGGTTAAAAAATAACCCAAAAATGGCGAGAGTTTTCCATAAATAACATAGAGGAGGTTATGTAGATAGTATAAGGACAATAAAGTTATTTCCTGTATTAAAGTTCCTTTGATTATTACGTTGTCCTTTGTGATACAATTTATTGATTACGATCGCCATTTTTTGGTCGTTTATAAAATTAAAATCCTTATATTTAAATGGATTTAACTGTGGCTGTTCAACGTGGCGACTGTTTTTTGTTCAGTTTTTTTTTTTTGAGGATATATTACCCGTTGTTAGTTTTTTAATGGCTGCTATACTCCCCGTTGCTCGTTAATTTGTTTTTGTTATGTCCTTTAACTGTTGTTTGCAGTGTCTTTAAACTGTTGTAATTATGTCATTTTATTCATCATCCCACAGCTTAATATCACAAGAAAATAAACTGATTTCTCATGTGAACGTGTCCGAAGATATTTTTGGGGTGAGATGTTATTTTGTACCCTTTAGTTTTGTTTACTTTTTGAATTCGCATATTACATATTTCTGATAGTGAGCCCCTTTTACATTATGGGTAATTATATATATATATATATATTTTTGGTTAAAATTCTATTTTTTACTTAATAAAAAAATTGCTATATTTATTTTTTATATTTGCTTCAAACACCTACAGTATCATATATTTGATTTCAAAGCATATGCTACGTTTCTCATTTTATGTATATTGTCATATATTCTTAGTTCCTTTAATGCTTAGTTATAATAGACGTGCACTTCTAGTCAGAAATCACTCGCGGACACTTCGTAAAACACTACTGCGCGGAAAGCATAAAACCACGTGGACAAAAATACGAGCGGCCTTAAATAATCTGGCGCTCACCAACCGCCATAATTAATTCCCTGTGAGGCGCTGCCCCACGGACGCGCGCTAGTTAAATAATAAATTTGCGCGGGATAACAAAAGCATCAACATCAGAGAGCAACACACACACACACACACACACAGCATCGGTGAGCGGCGTCCATGTTGGTCTGGACATCTCGCCCAGCGGCTGTGCGCACGTGCTCCGATAGCACAATCAACCTGACCCAAGCTTGCCATGACTATCGTGATGTAAGCTTGCAGAAGGCTTGTTGTGCAAGCCAGCAAGCTATTCGCGCAAACCTGCAAGCTTGAACCAAGCTAACTAGTCTCCACATGCCAAGCTTGTAGCAAGCTTTATTAGATACACTTAGTTTGCCCCTAGAAAGTATGTGCCATTCGTGAGAAATTATGTTTGAATCATGTGTGAAACAGGTTTTTTTTTGTACTGTGTAAGATGGCGTTGTGTCCGAAGAGTCTGTGTATTTGTTCAGTGTTGCCCTTCCGACCAGGAGGTTCATGCGGGCGAATCATTTATGTGTGGGCGAGATGGTGTGGACTGCTGGGTGATGGATTCAGTTTATTTGAATGGGGGAGCGTGCCGGCTATTTGAAGTTTCGGCACGCGTGAAGCGGTAAGAAGTAAGTGGACGAAGTGTAGAGGTGATGCATGACAGAGAGTTACTTTTTGGGGCGAAGACAAAATTGGTGATTCAGGGGTAGTGAGCGTTGAGATGTGGATGGACCAGTGCTACGTCAGCATTGCCTGAGGACGACGTTATCCAGACTTGTCCTCCTCGGGGTCCTCGACGGCGTCTCTCTTCAGGTGTTCCGTGAAGAGCAGCGGCCGGCGAGGAAAAGTGGTAGGTGGAATGGGGTTGGTGAGTTGGCGAATGAGTGGGTTGTCGAGGTGACGTGCACAGGAGTGTGTGAAGCGATCGGTGAGATTGGCGAGAATGACGTAGAAATGAAGGATGTGGGTGACGGTGAGTACTTGGTGGCGTGGAATGGAGAGGGGGAGAGGAAAAATGAGACGAAGCGAACGGAAGAAAATGTGAGTGGGTGGTCAGAGAGTCGTAACATGGGTCCAGGCAGGGCAGGCGTATGTTATGACAGGGAGTATGAATGTACGAAAGATTTGGAGAATAATCTCGGTGGAGGTTCCCGAGGATGGGCGGAGTACGGGGGCGAGATGGATCATGGCGGTGCGGGCTTTTGTAGTGACTGAATCGAGGTGAGGGATGAAATTGGAATGTGAGTCGAAGATGACTCCCAAGTACCGGAGAGTGGTTGACCAGGGGATGGGGGTGATTGAAAGTTTGGGGGGATGAAGGCCAGATGGGTTGTGACGTGAAAAAAGGATGTAGGTTGATTTAGTATGGTTTAGCCCGATGCCGAGGGCGTGAAGCTGATTATTGAGGGAGGTGAGGTCACGACTGAGGCGGTCGCTGAGTAGGTTTTCGTGGGCGGAGGAAGAGAGGAGACATGTGTCGTCAGCGTACTGAACGAGAGAGAAAGCGGTCTGCCAAATTTGAAGCCATTCCCACAGCAAATGACACTGACCTTGGTCCATCATGTAGACCTAGGCCTAGGCGCAGTACCAGACCAATGTCAAGTGGTGACAGCGACGATGATTCATTGCGTTCTGTTTGTTGACATAATTATGCATACAATGTAAAAAATAACACAGATGCTAAGTGGAGTCAATGCTCTTTTTGTCTTCAATGGTATCACTATGGTTGTGAGGATATTGATGATAAATTTGATGACGATGTCTACATGTGTTCTCAGTGCTAAGATGAATAAACCTAGGATATTGACTTGAAGAAAGCCTACTTTTGACTATAATAAGTGAATGTGCAACATGCAATTGTGTAAAGTTTTCCTTTGTGAATTATAAATATACAACTAATGACAAAATCATAAAAGTGGTGTTAAATTTGCTTGTTGATTTTGATTTGTTAGAGTATCATGGAATTACGGTACAGTGTCGCGGAATTAGGATACCACTATCACGGCATAAAGGAACTTGTCACAGATTTACGACCCTATGATACAATTACTAAAATTATATATCGACGATGGCAAGAAAAAAATTACCAAGCGACCGTTTGGCCGATATTGAGTTGTATACATCACTGGAATCGAAAAAAAAATGCTACGTCGATGAGTCCTAGAGTGCTACTCTCAAGCATCTGTGATAGTTTTTGCTGTCGTTTAGATATTTTGTATTTTGTTGATTATTCACAGTTTCTGGCGACCAAGCGACAAAAATATTGATAATGTTTAAAATATTACATTTGGGACGTTTTTCTAAACTGTTTCTGTACTTAGTAAATTGTACACGTTTTTTCATTTAAACTATTGTGGCTTTTAGTCTCTTTTTCCTGATCTTACGAAACAATAGTAAATTAGTTAGCTAAATTTACCCTCTCGAAAATAGATTCTTATTCTCACTTCAGCCTTTTTACCTTACCAGAAATATTTGCCATTGGGCGTTAAGATATTTTATACGAGGTCTCATTTACGAAAACATGTTCAGTAATTTTTTTCCTTCATTTAAAAGAGATTACATTTGTCGCTTAGGGAAATATGACCTGCCGTTTTCTATATTATCTGTGGCGCTTAGATATCTTTTGTAGGATGAAATTTGAATTAAAATGGAGGTTGAGCCATCCGCGCGTATCTTGCACTGTCACTTGACCATGCTGCAAAGTGGTCTTGCAGTGGCTGTTGGGAACAAACAAACAATCAACGTGCGACGGGACGTCGTTTAGTCAACACCCGCGTCCCTCTGGTTTACCGCTTGGTGTGAATTATTTAGGTGAAGACCTAACTATAATTCATACCTTGGTTATAAAGTCCCAGAAGGGCATTATTTAATAATGAAGCGTCAAGCAACGTAACCCTGATCATAGGAATGTGTTTCTATTGTTTAGACCTTTTTTCCACACTCAAAGTCTGTAAAAATATCTATCTAGGACTGTTTTTCTATTCTGATAGTAAGAGTTGCTTGTCTGTTGGTCATTTTTTTTTTTTTTTTTTTTTTGCTGTTTGTGATTTTGATTAAAATATTACTAGGCGACACTGGCGTCTTAAATAGCAAGCGAAATTATAATCTATCTGTGGAAGTTAATAAAAAGGTCTAAACACAATTCACATTAGGTAGGTATCACGCCAATATAATAAATAGGAGATTTTATAACAATTATTTTCGTTTATTATAAACTTAAATTGACTCTCCTGTAAAGTTGCCTACATGTCGCTACAAGTAGCGAAAAGACCTGGCTTCGCCGTGGTACAATTGAGTTTTACATTGATACGTTAATAAATAAATTGGTAAAAGACAATTAATGTATGTAAAAACAGAATTATAAAATTATACTATGTTGGCCTAGGTTTTCAACTGATTACGGCAACCCAAAAGGAAGCAAATATTATTTACCCGATAGCCAAGAAGTAGGGTATTGTTTACGGAGTGGATCTGAGCAACTATCTGGTAGTTACCACTTTTCCACTTTCCAGCATCGATGTATGACAATCAAAACGTGAGTATCATCAAGTTCTAGCATTATAAATAAGTGTACCTAGGTGCTACTTTTTGAGCTTGGCTGAGGGATCTTAATCGATCACCAAAGTTAAGCAACGTTCCCAGCGGCACACATTTGGATGGGTGACCGTTTAGTGGCATAACATCTGAGTGCTTCCGGGCTTCGGAGGGCACGTTAAATATTCGGTCCCGGTTGTTATCGATTGATAGCCGTCTTTAAGCCATTTCAGAGGTCCTTGGGTGGCCTGATAAACTCTGATACCAGAGGAAAAAAATATTTCGGTCACGTTCCCAGCCGTTGCATAATTGGGTTTTGTTGTTATTCCACAGGACCCAAACAATTAACCGGGATAAAAAGTATACTATGTCCTATTCCAGGACCTTAAGCACATATATATCAAATTTCATCATAATCCGTTCTGCCGTAATGGATCTGAGGGGTAACAAACACTCACATGCACACAGATATTCGCATTTATAATACTAGTAGGATGACACCCCGAAAGAAGGAGTGTCTAGATGGAAGAGCACAGCAAACCAGCGCAAAGCAGAGAGGGCACTGGGATAGTCTGTGCAACAGTCGCGGAGGATCAAAATATATATTCCTTTAATTGTATTAGGACGGGAGAAAGTAGGGTAGTTGTTATTTTGCGAAGATAGACTTGTGTGAGTTTGGTGTAGGGTGACATGAAATGAGCAATGTCGGAGCTGAGTTGTTAACCAGGATCGCGCTGTGCGGCCCTGAGTCTTCCACCCTTTACATCACAGCCATCTTTCTGGAACACATGGATAAACAGATTAGCATTCTAGCATTAAAATAGGAAAAATTTGGGATAGGGAAAGATGGGTGTGAGCTATGTCCAAGTTGTAATATTTCACTTGCAGCTTGTGTGAATGAGCTGTTGTATATTGTATGTTACGTGTAGTTGTTCCTTGATACCACTCCCGCCAACTGAGGAAGAGGGCACACAATGCCCGCTCCTTAGGCTGTGGCGTAGGACCGTGCATACACATAGATGTCGGATGGAAGGAGCAGCCAGCACATGTGTGTGGTAATGTCGGAGTTGCAATGTACATCACAGGGCCCGACCACGAGTCAATGGCTGCACGGCGTATGTTTTGCCTCATTCTGTGAGCACACATTGCTGCGCATATATGTTGAATGCAATACCAGCCTCACCGCCCGTCTCCACACTCAAGTACACTCAGGAGAATTTTTAAACGAAGTGAGATGACATATGCTTCGCCATGTGTAGTGTTGTGGGACGTATCACGCACATTGGAGCCAATTTGGCTTAATTAGGGTAATAAGGGTGGAATGTGAGCCAGGATGCTATTTGGCCGCTTATATTTTTGAGTTTCCTCTGGGCCAGAGTCCCCGAGGCTATAAATCTTCGGATTAGCACTGTTGGCGCTATCAGTGTAACATTTTTGTGCTAATTCCTCTAAATGTTTTTCAAATTGGTTAATTTTTAATTCGCGAAGCAAGTTCACTGTAGTAACGTGGCGCGTATGTTGCCTTGCGTAGACATTTATTTTGAAATGCTTGGAGTTGTTTTAAATGGGTTTTTGCTGCATGTGTCCAGGTGGGCACAGCATAAGTTGTTATTGGGCGTATCACCATTGCATATAGCAGTACGGCCTTATTGCAGGTGACTGCACTTCGTGGATTTAAAATGGAATAAAGGGCAGATAGCCTGGCATAGGCACTTATACATTATGCATCTACGTGCGCCTTCCAGGTAGGTTTGCGATCAATATGCACGCTTAGGTATTTAACCACATCTTTAGGGGGGATCTGTTCGCCAAACAGGTTTATTTCAGGGCGGTCTTCCACTTGAGGTAAGTTTCTGCGGGTTAAAACAATGAATTCTGTTTTCGCAACATTAACTTTAATACTCCATATTTTGCAATAACTTTCTAAGTCATTAAAGGTGGTTTTGAAACCTTTCGTCGTTAGACTGACGAAGTGGCGTAAGTGCCAAATTCGCCAAAAGTGAGATACTTCACCTAAGGATCTCTAATGTGTGGATCTATAACCTGACGAAGTGGCATATCTCCATCTTGTCTGTGTTGCTGTAGGGAGCAATCGAGTTTTGGGCGTAAGCGGCATATTTGCACGATTCTTGGACACACAAAATGGCGTAAGTGCCAGTAACCGTGTTCTCGCCACTTCGTCAGTCCACATTTGTCTCTTAAATTGTAACCCTGTGTATCAGCAGTTCTACAAAGTGCTACCACACCTTGCACAGCCTCCGAAGACATCTGCTACAAATAAGTTGACTTCTCAGTGAAACACTGTTATGCTGTGTCAGTATCACCTTCATGACAGACATTATAAACAGTGCTGTAGTCTAGTATTATACGTCACATTTCACATTTTTACCTGCATTGTACCCTTAGCGTGGGTAAAATGTAATTGCATTCTATCTGTATTTATTCAACACATAAATTCAAAGCAGATATGAATGGGTGTAACTGCCAAGAATGATTCAATACCTACATATTCAGAACAGTCGAACTAGCGTTTCTCCATTTAGGCCCTTTTTTATACAAAAATGGCTGCAGCTATCGAACATTTAATACTGTGGTATAAACACCAACATGGTGTACTATATAATGGCCCATTGCCTAGCACACTGCTATATTACCTATTAAACCAGAGGGGTGCATTTGATGTCACTTTTCTTTCAAGTTCTCTTGTAAAATTGCCTATGTTGCACTTACCCCCCTTAGTGAGTCTTACGAAGCTTTGTGTAGCTAATTCCAGGCTGTGGGAGCGACTGGAAATAACTGTGTTGTCCGCATAGCATCGGAACTGTACAAATCTGTGGGTAGGCTTTGGCAGATCGTTAGTATAAATATTTAACAGTACTGCGCCTAAGGTACTGCCTTGTGGCACTTCAGCATATATTGATTTCGCATCCGATTTAGGCCCTTTACAGGAAGTTCTAAATGTCCTGTGGTCCAGGTAACTGCGTATTAATTTGGTGTAGCTTGTATATTAATATTGTATGATAAACGCGGTAAAGCGCTTTTTTAATATCTAGAAATACCGGAACTACATAATCCTTAAAGTTGAAAACTTTATATTCCGTCTCTCGGACCAGCTGGTGTGTTGTAGAGTGTTTTTTCCTAAAGCCGAATTGCTCGTCTTGTAGGGTGTTATTTCACTCAAGATGTTGTGGTACAGAGTTCGGTATATTTTAATACCTATTTGTTTATTTGCATTTAGCAAGCTCAGAATTTCTTTATTTACATTATCACAACATATTATTAGCTTTGTTTACGTTTTGGATCAGGATTCAGATTTTAGAACCCCCCATTAAATTTATTTATTTAGTTTTGTAAATTTATGAATCACATCTCCGTTTTTTTTAAATCTCAAGTTTGGTTTATTGTGTATTATTCAGTTTTAAGTATGTTTAATATTTGAGCTGTAACTTATTTTCTCTTGGCACTAGGCCTACACTACAATATAGAACTTTTTGAATTACAATTTTTCAGTTATTTCAACCTGAAGGAAGATTAATGCTTATACTATTTTTCAGTAAAAGTATGAACTTATTTGCAGATTTTATCCATGATTTCCGGCTTGAGAATGTGCAAACAGGCTTGATATTAGGACTCTCTTTCCGGCCATGCAATGGGGTAGTTCATCTTAATTTAGGTTCAGCCATCAAGCTTCATTGGTTTTGGTATCATGACTACTCAACGTAAGGGTAAGGTCGCCTGTTTAAATGCGCGGGTCTAATTTAAGAAGAGGCCCATAAACGCCAGATATTAATTTTATTAGTGCTTTCATTACCGGTGCCTGTAGCGCCCAGGGATGATGGCATCTATATTGATACGTCTGCTTGACATGTAAGACCGTGAAATTTCTTTCAAGTCACCTCAAAAATTTGTGCAAGTTTCAGTAAAAATTTAAGAGGCTGAATTTAAACTTCTGTATTGAAGATATTATTTATCCCTGTCAATTTGACCACCTTTTCCAGACATTTTACTAGAAACCGTAATTAAGGTTTTTTTTGCACTATCTAGTCCGCTAGTTAGATTATGACAGTTGGAATGAACGAATTTCTTCTTAATGTTTCTATATCATCATGTTTCATAATGAGTTTTGTCACATTTGTGAGAGAGGAGATTTAGGCAACAGTAAATGTAATTTTTGCTTTTATCATGATAAATTAACACAACTAAACAGAATAATATATATATATATTTTTTTTGCAATATCAATTCCGAACTTAAGTTATGACGTCCGAATATTTTATACTGTGCCTACCGTCTGTCCACAAAAATAGATTATGCACTTGAGAAAATCATTTTCTTACGTTTTGTTGTTGTGGTGTGTAGAACATTTCTTCAGTGTTTCATGTTGATTATACATTTCGTTTTATTTAATTGAAGTGTTTTGTCTTCATGTTTTATAATTCGTGTCTGCTTATTTAATTCTCACTTTCAATAAGAAAAATATATGTTTTATAGTCCTATACAGATGGGGATTAATTCGTCTTAGTATTAGATTCTCTGTTACCTTGGACAATGTATTGAGTAGGCTGATCAGCCTCTTCGCCGATTCTCAAAACAAGGCCATTTATATACCGGTCAGCGACCCCTACCGCACACCTCTTGACCTAGAGACGCAAGGCCCGGCTACCAAAAACAACCAACAAAAACCAGGAGTACAACGACATAATTCACATCAAATATCACATTGTAATCCACTGGTAGCCCCTTCTACACTTTGAGCTACAACCTGGCAAACAGCTATGTAATGCAGGCAGAAGCGATGACAGGAGTCGAGCGCTTGCACAACCAAGGGAAAGACACACTGGCACATAAGCCGGGAATAAAACCCAACATATGTGACGGGGCAACACTCCGTTACAATACGGTGGAAGAATACACGTTGTGCGTAGAAGTAGATCTCAAGCAGGGATTTCAAAAGAGCTCAGTTTACCGTGGACAACATATTAATGAAGATACCGGTGTTCTACTAACGGTCACGGGAGCAGAGTGCGAACCGAGCTACATTCGAGCTGGGTGGCAATAAAACTGTTTTTGGCAACGGCGCTCGAGCAGTGCGATTGTGACGGCGTGCAGCGGCATAACGGCGCCGTAATTACATCGAC